>JAHIAM010020135.1:0-96106 GCA_021605205.1 Aegilops longissima
ATTTGTTGATGCCTATAGTCGCTTCACTTGGCTTTATGTTCTTAAGCACAAATCTGATGTGTTTGATATATTCATCAGTTTCAATTGCATGTTGAACATCTACTCAAGCATAAAATTATCCATGTTCAATCAGATTGGGGGCGAATATCGAACCTCAACACCTTCTTTAATAAGCTTGGGATCTCTCATCGTTTATCATGCCGCATACATCAGCAGAATGGCTGTTGGCGCAAACATCATCATATAGTTGAGACCGGCCTCACACTTCTTGCTCATGTATGCCCTTTCGTTTTTGGGTGAAGCTTTTGCTACGCGTGTTTCTCATTAACAGATTACCTCGCATGTTCTTAATATGAAAACTCCGATTGAGCTTCTCTTAGGTGAAACTCGACTATACCTTTTTAAGGTGTTGGTGTGCTGCTGGCCTCATCTTTGTCCTTATAATGATTGAAATCTTGAGTTTCGCTCCAAAAGTGTGTGTTCTTAGGGTATAGTTCTCTCCATAAAGGCTACAAGTGTCTCCATGTCCCAACCAATCGAGTCTACATATCTCGGGATGTTGTTTTTGATGAGACCGTCTTCCCTTTTCTGCCATGCCTCGGTCATCCACCACAACACCTTCTATGCATTCATCTCCTCTTCGCTGGCCAATTTGAAGATGTTGCATATTACGCTGTGTTGTTACCTAATCATGGTGCAGGAATGGGCGTGGAGCTACTTTGGAACTCCTCCACAGCGGACCCTTCGTCTCTGTGGTGCCGTCGATCGGCGGTGCATGCACCGCCTCCGTCTCGACCCGCGGCGCCCGTCTCCAACGCGCTGGGCGGGCCCATGCTGGCTACTGCGGCCGGGCGGAGCTGCGGCGGCTTCCTCTGGCAGTCTCCGTCGCCACGTCCTCGCCGGACTCCCCTACCGTCGCCCTCGCCATCCGCGAGGCGTCCTTAATGCCTACGCCGGGTCTGCAGCGGCTCACCGCCGCCCGGGGCCTCGTCGCTGACCTCTTTCGCTGGTCATGATCGCCCGGTCCGGCGTCACCCATCCTTCTTCGCAAAAGTCCCTGGACCAGCCTCACTTGCTCCGGACATCCGCGGCCCGGTGTTTGCTCCCCAGCGATGGCATTGTTCGTCCCAAGGAGGCGCACCGATGGCATGGTCACCTATCTTCTGCTTATGCGGCTCATGTTGTGGATGATCAATCGCGAACCACGCGTTATCATGCCTCTATGGTATTCCACATGGAGGGCTGCTATGGAACAAGAATATCGTGATCTTATGAAGAATAAGACCTGGACACTTGTTCCCCCTCCGTCTCGCGTCAACATCATTGATTGAAGTGGGTGTTCAAGGTGAAGATGTTGGGGAGCGTAGTAATTTCAAAAATTTCCTACGCTACGCAAGATCATGGTGATGGCATAGCAGAGAGGAAGAGTATTGTCCACGTACCCTCGTGAACCGTGGCGGGCGTTATGACAACGCGGTTGATGTAGTCGTGCGTCTTCACGATCCGACCGATCCAAGTACCAAGCGTCACGGCACCTCCGAGTTCAGCACCGTTCAGCTCAATGGCGATCCCGGACTCGATCCAGCAAAGTGTCGGGAGGAGTTCCGTCGACCTGACGGCGTGGTAGCGAAGATGATGCTCTACCAGCGGGCCGCCTAAACTCATGACGATATGACCGAGGTGGAATATGGTGGAGGGAGCACCGCAGACGGCTAAGGCGATCCGTAGATCAACTTGTGTGTCATGGGGTGCCCCCTGCCCGTATATAAAGGAGCAGGAGGAGCGGCCAGAGGAGGGCCCAGGGAGTCCTACTCCCACGGAGTAGGACTCCTCCTTTCTAGTAAGTAGGAGAGAAGGAAGGGGAAAGGAGAAGGGAAGGAAGGAGGCAGCCCTCCCCTAGTCAATTTGGACTAGGCCTTGAAGCGAGCGGCCTGCCCTAGGCAGCCCTCTCTCTTTCCCGTTGGCCTAATAAGGCCCAATACTTCTCCCAGCGAATTCCGTAACTCTCGGTACTCGAAAAATACCGAATCACTCGGAACCTTTCGAAGTCGAATATAGTCGTCAATATATCGATCTTTACGTCTCGACCATTTGAGACTCCTCGTCATGTCCTGATCTCATCCGGGACTCGAACTCCTTGGTACATCAAAACTCATAAACTCATAATATAAGCATCGCCGAAACCTTAAGCGTGCGGACCCTACGGGTTCGAGAACTATGTAGACATGACCTAGAACTATTCTCGGTCAATAACCAATAGCGGAACCTGGATGCTCATATTGGCTCCTAAATATTCTCGAATATCTTTATCGGTCAAACCGCATAACAACATCGTTGTTCCTTTGTCATCGGTATGTTACTTGCCGAGATTTGATCGTCGGTATCAATACCTAGTTCAATCTCGTTCTTGGCAAGTCTCTTTACTCGTTACGTAATGCATCATTCCGTAACTAACTCATTAGCTACATTGCTTGCAAGGCTTATAGTGATGTGCATTACGAGAGGGCCGGAGATACCTCTCGACAATCGGAGTGACAAAACCTAATCTTGAAATCGCCAACCCAACATGTACCTTTGGAGACACCTGTAGTACTCCTTTATAATCACCCGATTCGTTGTGACGTTTGGTAGCACCAAAGTGTTCCTCCGGTAAAGGGAGTTGCATAATCTCATAGTTACGGAACATGTATAAGTCATGAAGAAAGCAATAGCAACATACTAAGCGATCAAGTGCTAGGCTAACGGAATGGGTCAAGTCAATCACATCATTCTCGTAATGATGTGATCCGTTAATCAAATGACAACTCATGTCTATGGCTAGGAAACTTAACCATCTTTGATTCAGCGAGCTAGTCAAGTAGAGGCATACTAGTGACACTATGTTTGTCTATGTATTCACACATGTATTATGTTTCGGTTAATACAATTCTAGCATAAATAATAAACATTTATCATGAAATAAGGAAATAAATAATAACTTTATTATTGCCTCTAGGGCATATTTCCTTAAGTCTCCACTTGCACTAGAGTCAATAATCTAGTTCACATCATCATGTGATTCAACACTAATATTCACATCGTATGTGATTAACACCCATAGTTCACATCGTCATGTGACCAACACCCAAAGGGTTTACTAGAGTCAATAATCTAGTTCACATGCTATGTGATTAACACCCAAAGAGTACTAAGGTATGATCATGTTTTGCTCGTGAGAGAAGCTTAGTCAGCAGATTACTGTCATATTCAGGCCGTATGTATTTACAAATATTCTATGTTTACAATGCTCTTGCAGGCTACTCTAGCTAATTGCTCCCTTTCAATATGTATCAGTTGAGACTTAGAGTCATCTGGATCGGTGTAAAAAGCTTGCATCGATGTAACTCTTTCTGTGGGCTCTTTATCACCTCCATAATCGAGAAATATTTCCTTAGTCCTCACTAAGGATGTTCTTGACCAATGTCCGATGATCTACTCCTAGATCACTATTGCCTCCTTGCAAATTGGGCAAGGGTATACAATAGATGCAGTACATAGCATAGCATACTTTATAGAACCTATGGTGAGGCATAGGAATGACTTTCATTCTCTCTTTATTTTACTGCGTGGTGGGATTTGAGTCTTACTCAATTTCACACCTTTGCAACAGGCAAGAACTTTTCTTTGACTGTTCCATTTTGAACTACTTCAAAATCTTGACAAGGTATATACTTATTGAAAAACTTATCAAGCGTCTTGATCTATCTCTAGATCTTGATGCTCAATATATAACAAGCTTCACAGGTCCTTCTTTGAAAAACTCCTTTCAAATACTCCTTTATGCTTTCAGAATAATTCTCACGTTATTTCGATCAACAATATGTCATTCACATATACTTATAGAAATCTTTGTAGTGCTCCCACTCACTTTCTTGTAAATCTGATCTTCTCAAAGTCTATATAAACCATATGCTTTGATCACACTATCAGCGTTATTCTAACTCGAGATGCTTGCACGCAGTCCATAGATGGATCGCTGAAGCTTGCACATTTTATTAGCTCCTTTAGGATCGACAAAACCTTCCGGTTGCATCATATACAACTCTTCTTTAATAAATCCATTAAAGAATGTAGTTTTGACATCCATTTGCCAGATTTCATAAAATGTAGCAATTGCTAACTATGATTCGGACAGACTTAAGCATCGCTACTGATTGAAAAATCTCATTGTAGTCAACACCTTGAACTTGTCGAAAACCTTTTTGTGACAAGTGGGGCTTTATGATAGTAACACTACTATCGGTGTCAGTCTTCCTCTTGAAGATCCATTTATTAACATGGCTTGCTGATCATGAGACAAGTCAATCAAAATCCATACTTTGTTCTCATACATGGATCCTATCTCGATTTCATGGTCTCAAGCCATTTAGCGGATCTGGGCTCATCGTAACTTCCTCATAGTTCGTGGGTTCATCATGGTCTAGTAACATGACTTCCGAACATGATTACCGTACCACTCTGGTGCGGATCTTACTCTGGAAGATCCTCGGGGTTTGGTAGCAACTTGATCGAAGTTTCATGATCATCATCATTAACTTCCTCACTAATTGATGCAGGAATCACGGGCTGATTTACGTGATGAACTACTTTCAATAGGGAGAAGGTACAATTACCTCATCAAGTTCTACTTTCCTCCCACTCACTTCTTTAGAGAAACTTCTTCTCTAGAAAGGATCCATCTTAACAATAACTTGCCTTGGATCTGTGATAGAAGGTGTACCCAATAGTTACCTTTGTGTATTCTATGAAGGCGCACTTCTCGATTTGGGTTTGAGCTTATCAGGATGAAACTTTTCACATAAGCATCGTAGCCCCAAACTTTAAGAAATGACAACTTGGGTTTCTTGCTAAACCATAGTTCATACGGTGTCGTCTCAGCAGTTTAGATGGTGCCCTATTAAGCGTGAATGCAGCTGTCTCTAATGCATAACCCCAAAGCGATAGTGGTAAATCGGTAGAGACATCATAGACCGCACCATATCTAATAAAATGCAGTTCTGACGTTGGACACACATTACCTTTGTGGTGTTCGGTGCGTGAGTAGTGAAACTATTTCACATTGTTTTAGCTGAAGACCAAACTTCGTAACTCAAATATTCTTCTCCACGATCGGATCGTAGAAAGTTTGTTACAATGATTTTTCACTTCTCTAAAATTATATGAACTTTTCAAATGTTTGAGACTTCTATTTCATTAAGTAGATATACTCATATCACTCAAATCATATGAAGGTCAAGAAAATGATACCGCTGCAAGCCTTAATATTCATCGGACCACATACATCGGTATGTATGATTTCCAACAAATCTGTTGCTTGCTCCATTGTTAGAACGGCGTTTTAGTCATCTTGCCCAAGAGACATGGTTACGCAAGCATCAAGCGATTCATAATCAAGTGATTCCAAAATCCCATCATGGAGTTTCTTCATAAGCTTTATATAATATGACTTAAGCAGCGGTGCCACAAACAAGTTGCACTATCATTATTAACTTTGCATCTTTTGGCTTCAATATTATGAATATGTGCATCACTCGATCGAGATCCAACAAACCATTTTCGTTGGTGTGTATGACCATAGAAGGTTTTACTCATGTAAGCAGAACAACAATTGTTCTCTAACTTAAATGAATAACGTATTGCAATAAACATGATCAAATCATATTCATATCAGCGTAAACACCAAATAACACTTATTTGGTTTTTACTAATCCGAAATTATAGGGAATGCGATGATGATCATATCAATCTTGGAACTATTTCCAACACACGCCGTCACCTCGCCCTTAACTATTTACATTTATACGCAACTCCTGTTTGGAGTTCTCTTTGTAGCCAGACAGTATCAAATACCAGAGGGTTACTACGTAGCTAGTAAAATACACATCAATAATCTGTATATCAAATAGACCTTTGTTCACTTTGCCATCCTTCTTATCTGCCAAAAACTTGGGGTAGTTCCGCTTCGGATGACCAGTTCCATTGCAGCAAAAAGCACTTAGTCTCGGGCTTGGGTCAGACTTGGGCTTCTTCATGACAGAAACTTGCTTGCCGTTCTTCTTGAGTTCCTTTCTTCCTTTGCCCTTTTCTTTAAACTAGTGGTCTTGTCAACCATCAACACTTGATGTTTTTCTTGATTTCTACCTTCGTCGATTTGTCACGAAGTGCTAGGAATCGTTTCGTTATCCTTGCATATTATAGTTCATCATGAAGTTCTACTAACTTGGTGATGGAGACTAGAATTCTGTCAATCACTATCTTATCTGGAAGATTAACTCCCACTTGATTCAAGCGATTGAAGTACCGACAATCGAGCACATGCTCACTAGTTGGCGATTCTCCTCCATCTTTTAGCTATAGAACTTGTTGGAGATTTCATATCTCTCAACTCGGGTATTTGCTTGAAATATTAACTTCAATTCTGGAACATCTCCTATGGTCCATGGCGTTCAAAACGTCTTTGAAGTCCCGATTCTAAGCCGTTAAGCATGGTGCACTAAACTATCAAGTAGTCATCATATTGAGCTAAGCGTTCATAGCGTAATGCTTCGCTCCTGCAATGAGTGCATCACCTAGCGGTGCATTAAGGACATAATTCTTCGTGCAGCAATGAGGATAAACCTCAGATCACGGATCCAATCCGCATCATTGCTACTAACATTTTCAATACAATTTTCTCTAGGAACACATATAAAAACATCGGAAGCAAAAACATGGGGAAGCAACAAGCGTGAGCTATTGATCTACAACATAATTTGCAAAATACTACGGGACTAAGTTCAATGATAAATTAAAGTTCAATTAATCATATTATTAAGAACTCCCGCTTAGATAGACATCCTCTAATCTTCTAAGTGATTCGTGATCCATATCAACTACACCATGTCGATCGTCACGTGAGATGGAGTAGTTTCAGCAGTGAACATCAATATGTTGATCATATCTACTATGATTCACGCTTTCGACCTTCGGTCTCCGTGTTCGAGCCATATCTGTATATACTAGGCTCGTCAAGTTTAACACAGTATTCCAGCGTGTGCAACTGTTTTGCACCAGTTGTATTTGAGCGTAGAGCCTATCACACCGATCATCACGTGGTGTCTCGGCGAAGAACTTTCATAGCGGTGCATACTCGGGAGAACACTTCTTGATAATTTTAGTGAGATCATCTTAAAATGCTACCGTCAAACAAAGCAAGATAAGATGCATAAAGGATAAACATCATATGCAATCAATATAAGTGATATGATATGGCATCATCATCTTGTGCTTGTGATCTCCATCTCGAAGCACCGTCGTGATCACCATAATCACGGTAGCGACACCTTGATCTCCATCGTAGCATCGTTGTCGTCTAAGCCAACTATTGCTTCTATGACTATCGCTACAGCAGTGATAAAGTAAAAGCAATTACATGGCGTTTGCATTTCATACAATAAGCGACAACCATATGGCTCCTGCCGATTTGCGATAACTTCGGTTACAAAACATGATCATCTCATACAATAAAATATAGCATCACGTCTTGACCATATCACATCACAACATGCCCTGCAAAAACAAGTTAGATGTCCTCTACTTTGTTGTTGCAAATTTTACGTGGCTGCTACGGGCTGAGCAGAACCGTTCTTACCTCGCATCAAAACCACAGCGATAGTTTGTCAAGTTGGTGCTGTTTTAACCTTCGCAGAGGGTAGGCGTATGCCTCAGTTCAACTAAAGTGAGGGAGGCAGACACTTTCGCCGGTCACCTTTAAGCAATGAGTGCTCGGCGGTGAAACCAGTCTCGCGTAAGCGTCTGCGTAATGTCGGTCCGGGCCGCCTCATCTCACAATACCGGCTGAACCAAGTATGACATCTGGTAAGCGGTATGACTTATATCGCCCACAAATCACTTGTGTTCTACCGTGCATATGACATCAACGCATAAAACCAGGCTCAGATGCCACTGTTGGGGAGCGTGGTAATTTCAAAAAATTTCCTCGCTGCGCAGATCATGGTGATGGCATAACGCGAGAGGAGAGAGTATTGTCCGCATACCCTCGTGGGCCGTGGCGAGCGTTATGACAACGCGGTTGATGTGGTAAATGCGTCTTCGCGATCCGACCGATCCAAGTACGAGCGTACGGCACCTCCGAGTTCAGCACACCTTCAGCTCGATGGCGATCCCGGACTCCGATCCAGCAAAGTGTAGGGGATGAGTTCGTCGACCTGACGGCGTGGTAGCGAAGATGATGCTCTACCGGTAGCGGGGCTTCACTAAACTCATGGCGATATGACAAGTGGAATATGGTGGAGGAGCACCGCTACGGCTAAAGGCGATCCGTAGATCAACTTGTGTGTCATGGGGTGCCCCACCTTCCGTATATAAAGGACAAGAGGAGGGCGCGGCCAAGAGGCGGCGCGCCAAGGGGAGTCCTACTCCCACGGGTGGGAGTGAGACTCCTCCTTTCCTAGTAAGAGTAGGAGAGAAGGAAGGGGAAAGGAGAAGGGAAGGAAGGAGGGGCGCAGCCTCCCTAGTCCAATTCGGACTAGCCTTGAGAAGCCTTGGCCTGCCCTAGGCAGCCCTCTCTCTTTCCGTATGGCCAAATAAGGCCCAATACTTCTCCGGCGAATTCCGTAAATCTCGGTACTCGAAAATACCGAATCACTTCGGAACCTTTCCGAAGTCGAATATAGTCGTCAATATATCGATCTTTCGTCTCGACCATTTCGAGACTCCTCGTCATCTGATCTCATCGGGACTCCGAACTCCTTCGGTACATCAAAACTCATAAAGTCATAATATAAGCATCGCCGAAACCTTAGCGTGCGGACCCTCGTGTTGGGGATATAACTCTTTGAGTGTAACTTGCATACGAAAGGGCGGTTACCCTCATCCATGATCGGGGCCTGAAGAGGCCCGAGCCAGGCGAATTAGGGTCCGTTTGTAAACCGCCTTAGTCTTGTAACTTGTGTGTGAATAAGAAGAAAAGGCCAGGACACTTGTATGGCAGGAGTCGGGACTCTGGAAGCAGGCGTGACCCGTGTATTTAAGGGGCGACCGGCGGCTTAAAGGACGAACAATTGAGGCTTGGCGAAGCTATTGCTCCCTAATTAATGAAATCACATCAATCCCATCACAACTAGGCGTGAAACTTTACCTTCATGGAAGGGCGAACTAAGTATAACTCCGATGTCTTTGTGTCGCTTTAACCCCTCTAAGTTAACCCGTTCGATGGCCCTGCGACTAAGTCCTTTCACGAGGACATCTGCGGTGACAATTCCACGACGGTTGGCGCCCACCGTGGGGCTATCGCCGCGATGGTTTGATGATCTTAGAGGCAAGTTGAAGGACTGAAGGCTATCTTTGTGGGCGGATGACTAAAAGTCGTCGTGCAAGCTCTACATCGACGATTTGGGGCCCAGGCGGCTCGGTCGGTCTGAGTAGGTCCCCTTTAATTAGCATGCGTGTTCATCGGCAAGATCGGCGAGCGGGGCTGGGCGGACATACACTGCGACCTCGTCGAGGCAGCTCAACCCGACGAAGAAAATCCTGCCCTGCTAAACCGGTTGTCAAAGCGTGCTTCGTGGGAGTCGTCCACGGAGACTATGAGGCGGATCAGCATCTGGCGAAACCGTTGTCTACTCTGGCGGAGTCATCAGCCGGAAACGAATCTTTGTACCGGCGCAAGATGGCGGATCGGGGTTGTTAAGCGGAAGAGTATTCGGACCCTTTGATCTACCCAGCCGGGTTGGAATCTTCATGGCGGTACACAAGCGACACTTCACTCTTGACCATGGCGCCCATGGTCGCCCGGTTCAACAATGATGATGGCGAAGGCCTGTCATGCCGGCTCAAGTTTTATCAGCTATTCGGCGCATTGGCTGCGCTCATGGCGAGAGGCTAATCCGGCGGATCAGGACACAATACGGAAGGTTGCAAAAGTGAAGACAGGATCGCTAAAGCTAAGCGGATCGCAGCCGCCAGACGTGAGGATGGCGGCGAGCGGGCGCTTTGGATGCACGAACTTATAGGCTCATCTTTGAATCGAGTGCATCACATGAAGTCATGAAAGGAAATACAGATCCGTTTGCCTTCAGTTTGAGGAAGAAGCTCTTCAATACCCGAGGCGAGGCGATAATCCGCCACGGTGGTAAACGGCAAACTGGGGCCAGCGCCTTGATTCAGCCCGTCGATAGATCAGCCTCGCCATCATCTGCGTAGCGCCCTGATGTCTGAACACCTCCGGTCTTCTCCAACCGATGGATAACCTTGTCGGCTGCGGCGCGATTGGAAACAATTCCGATCGGCGATTCACAAGCGGTAGAAACCGCGGGTCAAGAGCTCCTGGGGCGGCCTGCTCAGCGAAGCGTATTCATACGATCGGGATCGGGTCCTCCACCCCCGCCGGAATTATAGCGGTAGCGGCAGATGAACGGCCGTATCAAGCAGCAGCGGCGGTCCGCCTCGAGGCAACAACCCGGCGGTGGCCGAAGCGCTCAAGTGGTGGTGGACGGGCGAGAGCACGTGGGAGGCGAGTTAACAGCACAACATGAGGACCATCGGCTCGCGCCGGTTAGTCAACCATCTTGAACGGGGTCACGTCGGCTCATTGAGTGCCGTGCCTCGTCCCGCTTCGCAATGTCGTTTGCCAAGGACTTCAGGCCGCAAAAGGTACCCAATTATACGCCCGATTGGCTCGAAGCATGGATAGAAAGTTATGAGATGGCCATGGAGATCTTTGGATGTGGGCGAAGCTGCGTGTGCGATATTTCACCATGATGTTGGAAGATGCGGCCGTACTTGGTTGAAAAATTGCCACCTTTCAGTTAGTTCGTGGACTCGATTCACGGACCGGTTCATTCAAAATTTCAAAGACACACATAAACAGCCCATATGCGTAGTGGATTTGGCGGTTTGTTGTCGAGCGGAGGAGAATCTACAACACATTGGGTGCGCCCGTGTTTGGAGGTTTACATTCATCAGACCGGATCAACCTGATTCCGCTATTTTAACCTAGAAGCCAACTGCCGGTTCGAACCGTTGAAGTTGAAGCTGGAGTGCATGAAGCGTTTTGCAATGACATGGAGCGCGCTCATGGGCGTTTTGTAAATATGCTGATTACGATAGTACCAAGGATCCGAGTCGAGGATGGCGTGAGGAAGGGCAGAATAGCAACTCGAGGCAATAGCATCATTGACAATGGGGAAACAAGCGTAAAGGCTAGCAGTAACATGGACCGTAGCCAACACCTTAGCAGGACAAGGTCAGCGGCGCAAGGTAAGCAATCAAACCGGGCGGTGCACAAGGTCTAATCCGGATCGTTTGAATTACATTGAATCAACCTTGTCGAAGCATGGGACAAAGGAGGCACCAGCGAACCACCTACGGAAGGATTGTTATATTATCAGGGAGTTCAAAAATTCTAATGCTTTCGGTATGATCAAGGGCCCAGTGGCGGTTCGAGGTCCGCCCAGATTCTGATGGAGAAATTCCGGCCCGGAGTTGGTGGTAATCCAGGCGGGCAAAACAATCGAACAATCAAAACAATGGAATCGGAACCAAGGGGTTACAATCAACAACAACGGCGGTCGGGTTACAAAAGTAATCCAAAACAGTTGAGCGGTGGACAGATACCATGTCTTTACCACCAGCGGGCAGACGAGACCAAACTTGAGCGGGCGGTCGGTGTTGTTGAACCCGGCCGCACCGCATTACTGCGCTCGAGCAGCCTATTGTATGGAAGCAGAGGATCATCCTCCCGGGTTTACAATCGGGTCAGCTAGCCTAGTGGTGGCACCTCGGGTGGGAGGATACAAGTTTACCAAAGTACTTATGGATGGAGGGAGCAGCATCAACATCACGTACTCTTCAGATGGTATGGGGTTGTGGATAAGCATCTCGGGCCGTCGGTCACGGTTTTCGGCGTGGTGCACAGCAAGTCAGCATACCGGTCGGCAAGATAGCTCTGGAGGTAGCCTTTGGCGATGAACATGACTCGGATCGGAAACATTGGCGTTTGAGGTGGTGAAAATCTAAAGCCCTTACCCGCTGTTTGGGCGGCGGCTATCTTAAAGTTTATGGCGACCTTGTTATGTCTATTTGCAGCTGAAAATGTCGGGTCACAAAGGGCGATAACAGTTCACAGGGAGCCGCGGATTGCATTGGAATCACGAGGAAGGTGATCGGCTTATCGAGTCGGTTTGTGCCACGAAGAGTTAAAGTACTATAAAGACAATGTTGATCCGGAGATATGACCCGTTGAAGAAGCCAACTACGAGCGATCCGTTTGAAGTTTAAGTCGGCTGAGACTAAACTTGTTGATTTTGTGCGGCGATTCGTCCAGCGGTTCACCATCGGTGCTAACTTGGATCCTAAATAGGAAAGCGCGCTCATCGAGTTCATCCGTGAGAATCGGGACATTTCGCATGGAAACCCGACATGCGGGTGTACGAGGAACTTCGCTGACACACTCTTAATATTGATCCCAACACGAACCCGTTAAAGCAGTTTCTTCGCGGTTTAACGAGGAAAAGCGCAAAGGCCATTGGAAGGAGGTTGCGGGCTCTTAGCGGCAGGGGTTTATCGTTGAAGTTTTCCATCGGTGGCTTGCTAATCCGGTGTTGGTCCTTAAGAAGAATGGCACTTGGCGTAATGCGTGGATTATCTGAGATCTTAACAAGGCATCCGGCCAGATCCTTCGCCCTCCCGTATTGATCGATTATTGATGCTACGGCGGGTTGTGGCGTTGAGTTTTTGGATGCATATTCGGATATCATCGAGTTAAGATGGCGGTTGAGGACCAGGAGAAAGCGGCGTTTATCACCTTTTGGAGCCTTCTGCTATGTATCTATGCCTTTTGGGCTCAAGGCGTAAACAACTTATCAACGTTACGTGCGGTTGCCATGAACAGATCGGCCGTAATGTGCATGCTTATGTGGATGATATTGTGGTTAAGTCAAGAAAGAAGGAAACACGATTGAGGATTTGAGAGAAACCTTTGACAACTTGCGGGTGTACAAGATGATGCTGCCCGGCCAAGTGTGTTTTTTGTGTTCGGCGAGCAAGTTATTGGGTTTCCTTGTGTCCAGAAGTTGAAGCTAATCAGGAGAAGATTACAGCTATCACCTCCTGGCTAAGCCAAAAGTGTATCAATGATGTCCAACGTTTGGCAGGTCGGATTGCTGCGCTAAGCCGGTTTATCAACCGCCTAGGAGAAAGCCATTCCTTTGTACGAGATCTTTGAAAAGCGGATCAGTTTATGCGAGTTGACGCTGATGAAGCATTGGAGGACTTAAGCGGCGGTTGGCCAACCGCTTGTTCGCCGCTCCCATTGACAAGGCGCTCTGTTATATGTTGCTGCTAATGCCGGGGCGTCGGCGTAGCCATTGTGGTGGAGCGAAAGGGCGGGGAAGGAGTATCGGTTCAGCGGCGGTTTATTATATTAGTGAGTCCTCATTGAGTCTAAACAAAGATATCCGCATTGGCGAAGCTGGTATATGGAGTTTTATATGGCAAGGCGGTGAAGCAATATTTTCAAGGGCACCCCATCACGGTGGTCGATTCAGCTCCTTTGGGAGATATCATCTGAGAACCGAAGCGGCGGCGGATTGCTAAGTGGGCTATAGAACTTGGGCATACGGTTTAAAGGTGCGATGCCTCGGGCTGCGATAAAGTCTCGAGCACTTGTGGATTTCATTAACGATTGGACCGAGTTGCAAGCGCTGAAGAAAGCGGATCATACCTATTGGACCATCCACTTTGATGGGTCGAGCAATTGGAGGGCTCGGGCTGGTCGTATTAACTTCGGTGGTGACAAGCATTACGTTCTTAACAATGTTCCTGTACTAACAATGCAGCTGAGTATGAAGCTTTGCTCCATAGTCTCTGGATGGCTAAGGAGATGAATCTAAGCGGGTTAAGTGCTTTTGACTTCGGACTTGGTGGCCGACAAGTATCAGTACTTAGGATTCAATCCACTCATGGCTGCGTCCGGTCGGAGGTGGATGGTTGCGAGGACACTAAAGGATATCGGTGGACCATGTGGATCGTCGGAAGAGCAGGCGGCGGATGCTCTAAGCCGGCTGGGCTCTCAACGTAAACGGTCCGCAATGTCTTCCTTGACGTCTTGCACAATCCGTCGGTTAAGCTTCTGATAAATCGATTGGCTATTCTGATCGGAGGCTCAGGTTGGCAACCTTGCATGTCATTCGGATTGGATGCTCCCTTATTTGGCATACATGAGCAGGCGAGTTACGGAAAGATGAGGCGTTGGCGACGGATAGTTGGCGTTCTAAGTCTATGACTATATATAAAGGCGAGTTGCATCATTGTGGCGTGTCGAGGCGTTTCAGCGTTGTGTCCTGAAAGGCCGTGAGATATGCGTGAGATCCATGAAGGGGGTATGGTCATCCGCCGGTTCAAAGTCCTTGGTGGCCAGCGTTCCGCCACGGTTTCTATTGGTTGTTGCCCATGCGATCGGAAGATCTGGTCAGGCGATGTGATGGTTGCCAAAAGTTTTCAGACGTGCTCATGTCTTGGCCCAAGAGTTGAGGATGATTCCAATTACTTGGCGTTTGCGACTTGGGGGCTGGATATGGTTGGACCTTTCAAGGTCAGGACAAAAACCCACTGTTGGTGGCGGTCGATAAATTTACAAAGTGGGTAGAAGCGAGCCTGTTAGCAAGTGTGATGCGGCCCACGGCGGTTCAGTTCATCAAAAGGTGATTTTCGGTTTGGGTTTCCACAGTATATCAACAGGGAACCATGAAGGAGTTTTGTGAGCGAGAGCACATCGGCAGCGTTTCTTGATGGCCACCACGGTCAATGGTCAGCGGAGAGCTAATCGGGAGATCTTGAGAGGTATTAAACCCGGCTTATGGTCCCTTTAGAAGGGCCGGGTTGTTGGAATAGAAGCTACCATCATGATATGGGTATCAATACTAACAGATCCCTTTGGATACACGTTCTTTATGGTCTATGGGCGGTCCTTCCCTGCGATATCCGTCACGACTACGCCCCATGTGGCAGCCTATGTTGAGGCGATAGCGAGGCAGACACGGCGGGGCGCTGGATCGGCGGATGAAGGCGAGATATAGGCGGCTGCTCGTTCGACGATTTACAGCAGGATCTTCGTCGGTATCACGATCGGCGAGTTAGAACAAGAACCTTCGGGAAGGAGACTTGGTGCTTGGCTCATTCAAGACCAGAACAGATATGCACAAGCTATCCCCACCTTGGAAGGGCCCTTTGTGGTCGACAGAATTTACTGTGGGTCATACTATCGATTGATGTTAAAGCGAAAAGACTCATACGTCGAAGGGAGACCAACGAGCGTGGAACATAGCTCATCTTGACCTTATTATACGAGCCATCGGCTCCACTTATGTACATATTAAGACAATGTATATATTATGAATAAAAGCAATAAACTGGATCCTCGGCTAAGCGGGGTGTCCGTTACGTAAAAGAATCCGGTTTGGGTACATGGAGATGTTGTTGCCGTGACCTCGGTTTAACCCTTGGTCTTGCTTTTGAAGTTTTTGTCACTTGGGGGGCAGTGGTGTCCGAACCAGCACATACACCTTTTGATGGCGAAAGCCACGAGATCGCAGGGACATGGTCACGTCTGAACCGATCCGCCTCTTGGTGACCTAAGGCCATAGAATCACAGGGGCTTGGTGAACCCGAACCATTGCCATGCCACTTGATGGCATATGCCCGCGATTTGGGGCCTGGCTGACTTGAACCATCGCTACACCTTATGGGAGCTTGGTCTGTCCGACCATAGTAACACCATCGATCGAGCTCGATAAAGCCTCTTCTTGCAAGCGGTTTTACATTGCCTTTGCTTCCATATGGTTTTCATACCGTTATTTGATTTCTGTTTGCCTTCTTAAGCACAACCTTCTTAAACGGGTTCAAGTTGTCTATTAACGAAGTTGGTCCATTTTAATCCGGCGATTTTGTTACGGTTTGATTTTTTATGTTACCTTCTCATTATGGAGTAACAGGGCTTGTCATGCCGACACGGTTTAGGTAAACCGGCATTCTAAACACATGAGTTGTTTTCTCCTTTGGCGGTAATGGTTTATACAAACCGCCTCAAGATTAGCTAGGCCAGCGCATGCCCGGCATTGGCAGGTATTTTTTGTATCATAAAATTTGGTCATATACCTTAATATTTCTTATATAAATATATAAGCGTCACAAGCGGATTTGGCGACACAAGCACGTACTGGCAGTTTAAATAATTGTGATTGCAGGCGAACTAAGTTGACGGTTCATCAATCAAAGTATCGGTGCCACCATGCAAAGGATCGGTGAGGTTATAAAGGCATTGTTCAAAACAAAGTGCTAACTATCCTATTACAAAAGCCTTCCAAGGCACGGTGTTTCGCATGGCGTTATGGATAACCGGGCGTCACCGGCTTGCGGATTCGCTTCGCCCGAGTTGGCGTGAGGTTGAGGCGCTGGCGTCGGTTCAACTTCTTCCTCTTCATCACCCAAAGCCGGAAGTCATTGGTAGACAGGTCAATCCGGGTTAAGGCACGAAGACAGCCTCTTCACTTATAAGCTCAGCGGATCAACGTCGGGGCATAAGTGTGCTACGGATTGGAGGAACAAGGCTCACGCACTTCCGGAATGACAAACTCCACCCGCTTGTTGTTTGCGTCATAAAGCGGTGAACGCGAGTTAACCTGCTGCCCGATTGACTCGCCCGAGCGCATCTCCTTTGTTATCCGTTTGAGGTGTCGTTATCAAAGGCTACCGTTCTCTTGGCGGGAAGCCCTTAGCTATGTCAGCGGATCAAGATCGCTTTCCACGCCTGGTCGGAAACCCGATGAAGTGCCAGCCGGGCCCAGATCGCTTCAACTCTTCGGCTGCCGGAACCATGGACAGCCGGTCCGGTGTATCTTTGATCGAGGGGCGAGCCGTGTTGTCGTATGATGTGGCACATATGACTCGCTGGGCGCCGGTATACAACTGCTCAATCAGCGTATAAGCGGCCTTGCTTCTTCCTCACGCCGAGCAGATAGCAATCGCTTTGCACCGGTTTGAGACAGTTCAGTTAAACCGGCGGAGAATCTATGAGTGGTCGATGCAAAATTTTCTTACCAAAGATGGCGAGGTCATGGCATGAACTTGGCGCTTCAGTAAGCTCTTGATCACCGGTTTAGGCGATTCACATCTTCCGCCCGTTTTATCAACCGGCCTTCTCGGTGTCCCAATTGGCCCGCTTCGGTTATACCACTCCTTCGGCTGTTCCATAGTGGCCAGAGCAGTTTCAATTCATCCTTGGCCTTGGTGGTTTACCTTGTTGAGTTTCAGATTGGCCCGAAGGTCCTTGAGTTACAGTTTCTTTGGTATATTTCATTACGATAACAAAGGGAGCATGTTAGTTGTTTCATTATAAGTCCCAAGCTCAATACAAATATTCAACTTGGCACTTGGGGCTAATGGCTAGCTAGTTGATCGTTTGCTATGAGGATCTGAAGATTAAGTCGGTTTAACTATGCTGAGTTGAACGGCCTTAGAAACTCTGATCTCGATTTAAAGTATGTTTTCTATGCGCGATTAAGTGCGGTTTCACTTTGAGTTAAACCGACCCTGAGAACTACTAAAAGCAAAAGTACAATAAAGGCATGATTCCTTACCTCATAGCGGTCCTTCATGCGATTTACGGAACCGGCTTCAAAGTCACGGCTTGTGAAGAGCGGTTCGAAGCGGAGTGAAGTTCTTAGGCGGAGAGGTTGTCATAGGTGCGGATCAGTTTCCCTTATCTTTGCTCATAGTAGTAGACCCTTCCTTGGCCTGTGTTTTGCTAAGCGGCCGGTTGGCGAGTGGTGTAGCGATTGCCGTCACAATAACATCATCATTTTTGACCGGGCTGGCGGATTGGCGGTCTTCTTTGGGCTTGGTGCTTTCATACTCGGCTCGGCGGTTCAACATTCGACCGCTCTGTGGCGGTTCGGTGGAAGCGGATCACGAGTTTCCACTTGGGCCTCGGTTCGGTTTGGCGGATCGGCAATGTCGTCTCGGTACAACTCGCGAACTATTCTTAGCGACTTCAGTTTTGCCGCACTGCTGCTGGGTCTTCTCGGATCAACATCTGCGATGGGCTCAAGAGTTTCGCTTTTTTACTCAAGCGAGCCTTGGTGCTGCAGTGTTGAAATTAGAGTAAGATAAATCGACCGCGCAAATATCAACGAATTGGCGGAACGAGAAGTATGATCACCAGCAACTTTAAGTGGAAGCGGTTGCGTGATTGATGAACCGCGGAGGAGTTGGAAGAGGCACATAATTGAAGTGAGACGGATTGAAGGACATCGGAAGAAACCCTTTAAGGGATAACGTTTTCGGAGAACAAATCACCTCTGGGCGGCGCTTAGGGTTGGTGTATCTGTAAGCGGACGAGGTAATCTGTTAGCCCTTCTTGGGGATTCTCTGATCTGTGTGTCTTCAAAGAAAGGTTTGGACTCGAGATGAGCATAGGAATGAGATTTTTTCACTTTCGGACTAACTCCTTTATCAAAACTCATAAACTCATAATATAAGCATCGCCGAAACCTTAGCGTGCGGACCCTCACGGGTTCGAGAACTATGTAGACATGACCTAGAACTATTCTCGGTCAATAACCAATAGCGGAACCTGGATGCTCATGGCTCCTAAATATTCTCGAATATCTTTATCGGTCGAGCCGCATAACAACATCGTTGTTCCTTTGTCATCGGTATGTTACTTGCTAGAGATTTGATCGTCGGTATCCAATACCTAGTTCAATCCGTTCTGGCAAGTCTCTTTACTCGTTCGTAATGCATCATTCGTAACTAACTCATTCTTCTACATTGCAAGGGCTTATAGTGATGTGCATTACGAGAGGGCCGGAGATACCTCTCGGCAATCAGATGACAAAACCTAATCTTGAAATCGCCAACCCAACATGTACCTTTGGAGACACTGTAGTACTCCTTTATAATCACCCGATTCGTTGTGACGTTTGGTAGCACCAAAGTGTTCCTCGGTAGGGAGTTGCATAATCTCATAATTACAGGAACATGTATAAGTCATGAAAGCAATAGCAACATACTAAGCGATCAAGTGCTAGGCTAGCGGAATGGGTCAAGTCAATCATCATTCTCGTAATGATGTGATCCAGATAATCAAATGACAACTCATGTCATGCTAGGAAACTTAACCATCTTTGATTCAGCGAGCTAGTCAAGTAGAGGCATACTAGTGACACTATGTTTGTCTATGTATTCACACATGTATTATGTTTCAGGTTAATACAATTCTAGCATAAATAATAAACATTTATCATGAAATAGGAAATAAATAATAACTTTATTATTGCCTCTAGGGCATATTTCCTAGTCTCCCTTGCACTAGAGTCAATAATCTAGTTCACATCATCATGTGATTCAACACTAATATTCACATCGTATGTGATTAACACCCATAGTTCACATCGTCATGTGACCAACACCCAAAGGGTTTACTAGAGTCAATAATCTAGTTCACATGCTATGTGATTAACACCCAAAGAGTACTAAGGTATGATCATGTTTTGCTCGTGAGAGAAGCTTAGTCAGCAGATTACTGTCATATTCAGGCCGTATGTATTTACAAATATTCTATGTTTACAATGCTCTTGCAGGCTACTCTAGCTAATTGCTCCCTTTCAATATGTATCAGTTGAGACTTAGAGTCATCTGGATCGGTGTAAAAAGCTTGCATCGATGTAACTCTTTCTGTGGGCTCTTTATCACCTCCATAATCGAGAAATATTTCCTTAGTCCTCACTAAGGATGTTCTTGACCAATGTCCGATGATCTACTCCTAGATCACTATTGCCTCCTTGCAAATTGGGCAAGGGTATACAATAGATGCAGTACATAGCATAGCATACTTTATAGAACCTATGGTGAGGCATAGGAATGACTTTCATTCTCTCTTTATTTTACTGCGTGGTGGGATTTGAGTCTTACTCAATTTCACACCTTTGCAACAGGCAAGAACTTTTCTTTGACTGTTCCATTTTGAACTACTTCAAAATCTTGACAAGGTATATACTTATTGAAAAACTTATCAAGCGTCTTGATCTATCTCTAGATCTTGATGCTCAATATATAACAAGCTTCACAGGTCCTTCTTTGAAAAACTCCTTTCAAATACTCCTTTATGCTTTCAGAATAATTCTCACGTTATTTCGATCAACAATATGTCATTCACATATACTTATAGAAATCTTTGTAGTGCTCCCACTCACTTTCTTGTAAATCTGATCTTCTCAAAGTCTATATAAACCATATGCTTTGATCACACTATCAGCGTTATTCTAACTCGAGATGCTTGCACGCAGTCCATAGATGGATCGCTGAAGCTTGCACATTTTATTAGCTCCTTTAGGATCGACAAAACCTTCCGGTTGCATCATATACAACTCTTCTTTAATAAATCCATTAAAGAATGTAGTTTTGACATCCATTTGCCAGATTTCATAAAATGTAGCAATTGCTAACTATGATTCGGACAGACTTAAGCATCGCTACTGATTGAAAAATCTCATTGTAGTCAACACCTTGAACTTGTCGAAAACCTTTTTGTGACAAGTGGGGCTTTATGATAGTAACACTACTATCGGTGTCAGTCTTCCTCTTGAAGATCCATTTATTAACATGGCTTGCTGATCATGAGACAAGTCAATCAAAATCCATACTTTGTTCTCATACATGGATCCTATCTCGATTTCATGGTCTCAAGCCATTTAGCGGATCTGGGCTCATCGTAACTTCCTCATAGTTCGTGGGTTCATCATGGTCTAGTAACATGACTTCCGAACATGATTACCGTACCACTCTGGTGCGGATCTTACTCTGGAAGATCCTCGGGGTTTGGTAGCAACTTGATCGAAGTTTCATGATCATCATCATTAACTTCCTCACTAATTGATGCAGGAATCACGGGCTGATTTACGTGATGAACTACTTTCAATAGGGAGAAGGTACAATTACCTCATCAAGTTCTACTTTCCTCCCACTCACTTCTTTAGAGAAACTTCTTCTCTAGAAAGGATCCATCTTAACAATAACTTGCCTTGGATCTGTGATAGAAGGTGTACCCAATAGTTACCTTTGTGTATTCTATGAAGGCGCACTTCTCGATTTGGGTTTGAGCTTATCAGGATGAAACTTTTCACATAAGCATCGTAGCCCCAAACTTTAAGAAATGACAACTTGGGTTTCTTGCTAAACCATAGTTCATACGGTGTCGTCTCAGCAGTTTAGATGGTGCCCTATTAAGCGTGAATGCAGCTGTCTCTAATGCATAACCCCAAAGCGATAGTGGTAAATCGGTAGAGACATCATAGACCGCACCATATCTAATAAAATGCAGTTCTGACGTTGGACACACATTACCTTTGTGGTGTTCGGTGCGTGAGTAGTGAAACTATTTCACATTGTTTTAGCTGAAGACCAAACTTCGTAACTCAAATATTCTTCTCCACGATCGGATCGTAGAAAGTTTGTTACAATGATTTTTCACTTCTCTAAAATTATATGAACTTTTCAAATGTTTGAGACTTCTATTTCATTAAGTAGATATACTCATATCACTCAAATCATATGAAGGTCAAGAAAATGATACCGCTGCAAGCCTTAATATTCATCGGACCACATACATCGGTATGTATGATTTCCAACAAATCTGTTGCTTGCTCCATTGTTAGAACGGCGTTTTAGTCATCTTGCCCAAGAGACATGGTTACGCAAGCATCAAGCGATTCATAATCAAGTGATTCCAAAATCCCATCATGGAGTTTCTTCATAAGCTTTATATAATATGACTTAAGCAGCGGTGCCACAAACAAGTTGCACTATCATTATTAACTTTGCATCTTTTGGCTTCAATATTATGAATATGTGCATCACTCGATCGAGATCCAACAAACCATTTTCGTTGGTGTGTATGACCATAGAAGGTTTTACTCATGTAAGCAGAACAACAATTGTTCTCTAACTTAAATGAATAACGTATTGCAATAAACATGATCAAATCATATTCATATCAGCGTAAACACCAAATAACACTTATTTGGTTTTTACTAATCCGAAATTATAGGGAATGCGATGATGATCATATCAATCTTGGAACTATTTCCAACACACGCCGTCACCTCGCCCTTAACTATTTACATTTATACGCAACTCCTGTTTGGAGTTCTCTTTGTAGCCAGACAGTATCAAATACCAGAGGGTTACTACGTAGCTAGTAAAATACACATCAATAATCTGTATATCAAATAGACCTTTGTTCACTTTGCCATCCTTCTTATCTGCCAAAAACTTGGGGTAGTTCCGCTTCGGATGACCAGTTCCATTGCAGCAAAAAGCACTTAGTCTCGGGCTTGGGTCAGACTTGGGCTTCTTCATGACAGAAACTTGCTTGCCGTTCTTCTTGAGTTCCTTTCTTCCTTTGCCCTTTTCTTTAAACTAGTGGTCTTGTCAACCATCAACACTTGATGTTTTTCTTGATTTCTACCTTCGTCGATTTGTCACGAAGTGCTAGGAATCGTTTCGTTATCCTTGCATATTATAGTTCATCATGAAGTTCTACTAACTTGGTGATGGAGACTAGAATTCTGTCAATCACTATCTTATCTGGAAGATTAACTCCCACTTGATTCAAGCGATTGAAGTACCGACAATCGAGCACATGCTCACTAGTTGGCGATTCTCCTCCATCTTTTAGCTATAGAACTTGTTGGAGATTTCATATCTCTCAACTCGGGTATTTGCTTGAAATATTAACTTCAATTCTGGAACATCTCCTATGGTCCATGGCGTTCAAAACGTCTTTGAAGTCCCGATTCTAAGCCGTTAAGCATGGTGCACTAAACTATCAAGTAGTCATCATATTGAGCTAAGCGTTCATAGCGTAATGCTTCGCTCCTGCAATGAGTGCATCACCTAGCGGTGCATTAAGGACATAATTCTTCGTGCAGCAATGAGGATAAACCTCAGATCACGGATCCAATCCGCATCATTGCTACTAACATTTTCAATACAATTTTCTCTAGGAACACATATAAAAACATCGGAAGCAAAAACATGGGGAAGCAACAAGCGTGAGCTATTGATCTACAACATAATTTGCAAAATACTACGGGACTAAGTTCAATGATAAATTAAAGTTCAATTAATCATATTATTAAGAACTCCCGCTTAGATAGACATCCTCTAATCTTCTAAGTGATTCGTGATCCATATCAACTACACCATGTCGATCGTCACGTGAGATGGAGTAGTTTCAGCAGTGAACATCAATATGTTGATCATATCTACTATGATTCACGCTTTCGACCTTCGGTCTCCGTGTTCGAGCCATATCTGTATATACTAGGCTCGTCAAGTTTAACACAGTATTCCAGCGTGTGCAACTGTTTTGCACCAGTTGTATTTGAGCGTAGAGCCTATCACACCGATCATCACGTGGTGTCTCGGCGAAGAACTTTCATAGCGGTGCATACTCGGGAGAACACTTCTTGATAATTTTAGTGAGATCATCTTAAAATGCTACCGTCAAACAAAGCAAGATAAGATGCATAAAGGATAAACATCATATGCAATCAATATAAGTGATATGATATGGCATCATCATCTTGTGCTTGTGATCTCCATCTCGAAGCACCGTCGTGATCACCATAATCACGGTAGCGACACCTTGATCTCCATCGTAGCATCGTTGTCGTCTAAGCCAACTATTGCTTCTATGACTATCGCTACAGCAGTGATAAAGTAAAAGCAATTACATGGCGTTTGCATTTCATACAATAAGCGACAACCATATGGCTCCTGCCGATTTGCGATAACTTCGGTTACAAAACATGATCATCTCATACAATAAAATATAGCATCACGTCTTGACCATATCACATCACAACATGCCCTGCAAAAACAAGTTAGATGTCCTCTACTTTGTTGTTGCAAATTTTACGTGGCTGCTACGGGCTGAGCAGAACCGTTCTTACCTCGCATCAAAACCACAGCGATAGTTTGTCAAGTTGGTGCTGTTTTAACCTTCGCAGAGGGTAGGCGTATGCCTCAGTTCAACTAAAGTGAGGGAGGCAGACACTTTCGCCGGTCACCTTTAAGCAATGAGTGCTCGGCGGTGAAACCAGTCTCGCGTAAGCGTCTGCGTAATGTCGGTCCGGGCCGCCTCATCTCACAATACCGGCTGAACCAAGTATGACATCTGGTAAGCGGTATGACTTATATCGCCCACAAATCACTTGTGTTCTACCGTGCATATGACATCAACGCATAAAACCAGGCTCAGATGCCACTGTTGGGGAGCGTGGTAATTTCAAAAAATTTCCTCGCTGCGCAGATCATGGTGATGGCATAACGCGAGAGGAGAGAGTATTGTCCGCATACCCTCGTGGGCCGTGGCGAGCGTTATGACAACGCGGTTGATGTGGTAAATGCGTCTTCGCGATCCGACCGATCCAAGTACGAGCGTACGGCACCTCCGAGTTCAGCACACCTTCAGCTCGATGGCGATCCCGGACTCCGATCCAGCAAAGTGTAGGGGATGAGTTCGTCGACCTGACGGCGTGGTAGCGAAGATGATGCTCTACCGGTAGCGGGGCTTCACTAAACTCATGGCGATATGACAAGTGGAATATGGTGGAGGAGCACCGCTACGGCTAAAGGCGATCCGTAGATCAACTTGTGTGTCATGGGGTGCCCCACCTTCCGTATATAAAGGACAAGAGGAGGGCGCGGCCAAGAGGCGGCGCGCCAAGGGGAGTCCTACTCCCACGGGTGGGAGTGAGACTCCTCCTTTCCTAGTAAGAGTAGGAGAGAAGGAAGGGGAAAGGAGAAGGGAAGGAAGGAGGGGCGCAGCCTCCCTAGTCCAATTCGGACTAGCCTTGAGAAGCCTTGGCCTGCCCTAGGCAGCCCTCTCTCTTTCCGTATGGCCAAATAAGGCCCAATACTTCTCCGGCGAATTCCGTAAATCTCGGTACTCGAAAATACCGAATCACTTCGGAACCTTTCCGAAGTCGAATATAGTCGTCAATATATCGATCTTTCGTCTCGACCATTTCGAGACTCCTCGTCATCTGATCTCATCGGGACTCCGAACTCCTTCGGTACATCAAAACTCATAAAGTCATAATATAAGCATCGCCGAAACCTTAGCGTGCGGACCCTCGTGTTGGGGATATAACTCTTTGAGTGTAACTTGCATACGAAAGGGCGGTTACCCTCATCCATGATCGGGGCCTGAAGAGGCCCGAGCCAGGCGAATTAGGGTCCGTTTGTAAACCGCCTTAGTCTTGTAACTTGTGTGTGAATAAGAAGAAAAGGCCAGGACACTTGTATGGCAGGAGTCGGGACTCTGGAAGCAGGCGTGACCCGTGTATTTAAGGGGCGACCGGCGGCTTAAAGGACGAACAATTGAGGCTTGGCGAAGCTATTGCTCCCTAATTAATGAAATCACATCAATCCCATCACAACTAGGCGTGAAACTTTACCTTCATGGAAGGGCGAACTAAGTATAACTCCGATGTCTTTGTGTCGCTTTAACCCCTCTAAGTTAACCCGTTCGATGGCCCTGCGACTAAGTCCTTTCACGAGGACATCTGCGGTGACAATTCCACGACGGTTGGCGCCCACCGTGGGGCTATCGCCGCGATGGTTTGATGATCTTAGAGGCAAGTTGAAGGACTGAAGGCTATCTTTGTGGGCGGATGACTAAAAGTCGTCGTGCAAGCTCTACATCGACGATTTGGGGCCCAGGCGGCTCGGTCGGTCTGAGTAGGTCCCCTTTAATTAGCATGCGTGTTCATCGGCAAGATCGGCGAGCGGGGCTGGGCGGACATACACTGCGACCTCGTCGAGGCAGCTCAACCCGACGAAGAAAATCCTGCCCTGCTAAACCGGTTGTCAAAGCGTGCTTCGTGGGAGTCGTCCACGGAGACTATGAGGCGGATCAGCATCTGGCGAAACCGTTGTCTACTCTGGCGGAGTCATCAGCCGGAAACGAATCTTTGTACCGGCGCAAGATGGCGGATCGGGGTTGTTAAGCGGAAGAGTATTCGGACCCTTTGATCTACCCAGCCGGGTTGGAATCTTCATGGCGGTACACAAGCGACACTTCACTCTTGACCATGGCGCCCATGGTCGCCCGGTTCAACAATGATGATGGCGAAGGCCTGTCATGCCGGCTCAAGTTTTATCAGCTATTCGGCGCATTGGCTGCGCTCATGGCGAGAGGCTAATCCGGCGGATCAGGACACAATACGGAAGGTTGCAAAAGTGAAGACAGGATCGCTAAAGCTAAGCGGATCGCAGCCGCCAGACGTGAGGATGGCGGCGAGCGGGCGCTTTGGATGCACGAACTTATAGGCTCATCTTTGAATCGAGTGCATCACATGAAGTCATGAAAGGAAATACAGATCCGTTTGCCTTCAGTTTGAGGAAGAAGCTCTTCAATACCCGAGGCGAGGCGATAATCCGCCACGGTGGTAAACGGCAAACTGGGGCCAGCGCCTTGATTCAGCCCGTCGATAGATCAGCCTCGCCATCATCTGCGTAGCGCCCTGATGTCTGAACACCTCCGGTCTTCTCCAACCGATGGATAACCTTGTCGGCTGCGGCGCGATTGGAAACAATTCCGATCGGCGATTCACAAGCGGTAGAAACCGCGGGTCAAGAGCTCCTGGGGCGGCCTGCTCAGCGAAGCGTATTCATACGATCGGGATCGGGTCCTCCACCCCCGCCGGAATTATAGCGGTAGCGGCAGATGAACGGCCGTATCAAGCAGCAGCGGCGGTCCGCCTCGAGGCAACAACCCGGCGGTGGCCGAAGCGCTCAAGTGGTGGTGGACGGGCGAGAGCACGTGGGAGGCGAGTTAACAGCACAACATGAGGACCATCGGCTCGCGCCGGTTAGTCAACCATCTTGAACGGGGTCACGTCGGCTCATTGAGTGCCGTGCCTCGTCCCGCTTCGCAATGTCGTTTGCCAAGGACTTCAGGCCGCAAAAGGTACCCAATTATACGCCCGATTGGCTCGAAGCATGGATAGAAAGTTATGAGATGGCCATGGAGATCTTTGGATGTGGGCGAAGCTGCGTGTGCGATATTTCACCATGATGTTGGAAGATGCGGCCGTACTTGGTTGAAAAATTGCCACCTTTCAGTTAGTTCGTGGACTCGATTCACGGACCGGTTCATTCAAAATTTCAAAGACACACATAAACAGCCCATATGCGTAGTGGATTTGGCGGTTTGTTGTCGAGCGGAGGAGAATCTACAACACATTGGGTGCGCCCGTGTTTGGAGGTTTACATTCATCAGACCGGATCAACCTGATTCCGCTATTTTAACCTAGAAGCCAACTGCCGGTTCGAACCGTTGAAGTTGAAGCTGGAGTGCATGAAGCGTTTTGCAATGACATGGAGCGCGCTCATGGGCGTTTTGTAAATATGCTGATTACGATAGTACCAAGGATCCGAGTCGAGGATGGCGTGAGGAAGGGCAGAATAGCAACTCGAGGCAATAGCATCATTGACAATGGGGAAACAAGCGTAAAGGCTAGCAGTAACATGGACCGTAGCCAACACCTTAGCAGGACAAGGTCAGCGGCGCAAGGTAAGCAATCAAACCGGGCGGTGCACAAGGTCTAATCCGGATCGTTTGAATTACATTGAATCAACCTTGTCGAAGCATGGGACAAAGGAGGCACCAGCGAACCACCTACGGAAGGATTGTTATATTATCAGGGAGTTCAAAAATTCTAATGCTTTCGGTATGATCAAGGGCCCAGTGGCGGTTCGAGGTCCGCCCAGATTCTGATGGAGAAATTCCGGCCCGGAGTTGGTGGTAATCCAGGCGGGCAAAACAATCGAACAATCAAAACAATGGAATCGGAACCAAGGGGTTACAATCAACAACAACGGCGGTCGGGTTACAAAAGTAATCCAAAACAGTTGAGCGGTGGACAGATACCATGTCTTTACCACCAGCGGGCAGACGAGACCAAACTTGAGCGGGCGGTCGGTGTTGTTGAACCCGGCCGCACCGCATTACTGCGCTCGAGCAGCCTATTGTATGGAAGCAGAGGATCATCCTCCCGGGTTTACAATCGGGTCAGCTAGCCTAGTGGTGGCACCTCGGGTGGGAGGATACAAGTTTACCAAAGTACTTATGGATGGAGGGAGCAGCATCAACATCACGTACTCTTCAGATGGTATGGGGTTGTGGATAAGCATCTCGGGCCGTCGGTCACGGTTTTCGGCGTGGTGCACAGCAAGTCAGCATACCGGTCGGCAAGATAGCTCTGGAGGTAGCCTTTGGCGATGAACATGACTCGGATCGGAAACATTGGCGTTTGAGGTGGTGAAAATCTAAAGCCCTTACCCGCTGTTTGGGCGGCGGCTATCTTAAAGTTTATGGCGACCTTGTTATGTCTATTTGCAGCTGAAAATGTCGGGTCACAAAGGGCGATAACAGTTCACAGGGAGCCGCGGATTGCATTGGAATCACGAGGAAGGTGATCGGCTTATCGAGTCGGTTTGTGCCACGAAGAGTTAAAGTACTATAAAGACAATGTTGATCCGGAGATATGACCCGTTGAAGAAGCCAACTACGAGCGATCCGTTTGAAGTTTAAGTCGGCTGAGACTAAACTTGTTGATTTTGTGCGGCGATTCGTCCAGCGGTTCACCATCGGTGCTAACTTGGATCCTAAATAGGAAAGCGCGCTCATCGAGTTCATCCGTGAGAATCGGGACATTTCGCATGGAAACCCGACATGCGGGTGTACGAGGAACTTCGCTGACACACTCTTAATATTGATCCCAACACGAACCCGTTAAAGCAGTTTCTTCGCGGTTTAACGAGGAAAAGCGCAAAGGCCATTGGAAGGAGGTTGCGGGCTCTTAGCGGCAGGGGTTTATCGTTGAAGTTTTCCATCGGTGGCTTGCTAATCCGGTGTTGGTCCTTAAGAAGAATGGCACTTGGCGTAATGCGTGGATTATCTGAGATCTTAACAAGGCATCCGGCCAGATCCTTCGCCCTCCCGTATTGATCGATTATTGATGCTACGGCGGGTTGTGGCGTTGAGTTTTTGGATGCATATTCGGATATCATCGAGTTAAGATGGCGGTTGAGGACCAGGAGAAAGCGGCGTTTATCACCTTTTGGAGCCTTCTGCTATGTATCTATGCCTTTTGGGCTCAAGGCGTAAACAACTTATCAACGTTACGTGCGGTTGCCATGAACAGATCGGCCGTAATGTGCATGCTTATGTGGATGATATTGTGGTTAAGTCAAGAAAGAAGGAAACACGATTGAGGATTTGAGAGAAACCTTTGACAACTTGCGGGTGTACAAGATGATGCTGCCCGGCCAAGTGTGTTTTTTGTGTTCGGCGAGCAAGTTATTGGGTTTCCTTGTGTCCAGAAGTTGAAGCTAATCAGGAGAAGATTACAGCTATCACCTCCTGGCTAAGCCAAAAGTGTATCAATGATGTCCAACGTTTGGCAGGTCGGATTGCTGCGCTAAGCCGGTTTATCAACCGCCTAGGAGAAAGCCATTCCTTTGTACGAGATCTTTGAAAAGCGGATCAGTTTATGCGAGTTGACGCTGATGAAGCATTGGAGGACTTAAGCGGCGGTTGGCCAACCGCTTGTTCGCCGCTCCCATTGACAAGGCGCTCTGTTATATGTTGCTGCTAATGCCGGGGCGTCGGCGTAGCCATTGTGGTGGAGCGAAAGGGCGGGGAAGGAGTATCGGTTCAGCGGCGGTTTATTATATTAGTGAGTCCTCATTGAGTCTAAACAAAGATATCCGCATTGGCGAAGCTGGTATATGGAGTTTTATATGGCAAGGCGGTGAAGCAATATTTTCAAGGGCACCCCATCACGGTGGTCGATTCAGCTCCTTTGGGAGATATCATCTGAGAACCGAAGCGGCGGCGGATTGCTAAGTGGGCTATAGAACTTGGGCATACGGTTTAAAGGTGCGATGCCTCGGGCTGCGATAAAGTCTCGAGCACTTGTGGATTTCATTAACGATTGGACCGAGTTGCAAGCGCTGAAGAAAGCGGATCATACCTATTGGACCATCCACTTTGATGGGTCGAGCAATTGGAGGGCTCGGGCTGGTCGTATTAACTTCGGTGGTGACAAGCATTACGTTCTTAACAATGTTCCTGTACTAACAATGCAGCTGAGTATGAAGCTTTGCTCCATAGTCTCTGGATGGCTAAGGAGATGAATCTAAGCGGGTTAAGTGCTTTTGACTTCGGACTTGGTGGCCGACAAGTATCAGTACTTAGGATTCAATCCACTCATGGCTGCGTCCGGTCGGAGGTGGATGGTTGCGAGGACACTAAAGGATATCGGTGGACCATGTGGATCGTCGGAAGAGCAGGCGGCGGATGCTCTAAGCCGGCTGGGCTCTCAACGTAAACGGTCCGCAATGTCTTCCTTGACGTCTTGCACAATCCGTCGGTTAAGCTTCTGATAAATCGATTGGCTATTCTGATCGGAGGCTCAGGTTGGCAACCTTGCATGTCATTCGGATTGGATGCTCCCTTATTTGGCATACATGAGCAGGCGAGTTACGGAAAGATGAGGCGTTGGCGACGGATAGTTGGCGTTCTAAGTCTATGACTATATATAAAGGCGAGTTGCATCATTGTGGCGTGTCGAGGCGTTTCAGCGTTGTGTCCTGAAAGGCCGTGAGATATGCGTGAGATCCATGAAGGGGGTATGGTCATCCGCCGGTTCAAAGTCCTTGGTGGCCAGCGTTCCGCCACGGTTTCTATTGGTTGTTGCCCATGCGATCGGAAGATCTGGTCAGGCGATGTGATGGTTGCCAAAAGTTTTCAGACGTGCTCATGTCTTGGCCCAAGAGTTGAGGATGATTCCAATTACTTGGCGTTTGCGACTTGGGGGCTGGATATGGTTGGACCTTTCAAGGTCAGGACAAAAACCCACTGTTGGTGGCGGTCGATAAATTTACAAAGTGGGTAGAAGCGAGCCTGTTAGCAAGTGTGATGCGGCCCACGGCGGTTCAGTTCATCAAAAGGTGATTTTCGGTTTGGGTTTCCACAGTATATCAACAGGGAACCATGAAGGAGTTTTGTGAGCGAGAGCACATCGGCAGCGTTTCTTGATGGCCACCACGGTCAATGGTCAGCGGAGAGCTAATCGGGAGATCTTGAGAGGTATTAAACCCGGCTTATGGTCCCTTTAGAAGGGCCGGGTTGTTGGAATAGAAGCTACCATCATGATATGGGTATCAATACTAACAGATCCCTTTGGATACACGTTCTTTATGGTCTATGGGCGGTCCTTCCCTGCGATATCCGTCACGACTACGCCCCATGTGGCAGCCTATGTTGAGGCGATAGCGAGGCAGACACGGCGGGGCGCTGGATCGGCGGATGAAGGCGAGATATAGGCGGCTGCTCGTTCGACGATTTACAGCAGGATCTTCGTCGGTATCACGATCGGCGAGTTAGAACAAGAACCTTCGGGAAGGAGACTTGGTGCTTGGCTCATTCAAGACCAGAACAGATATGCACAAGCTATCCCCACCTTGGAAGGGCCCTTTGTGGTCGACAGAATTTACTGTGGGTCATACTATCGATTGATGTTAAAGCGAAAAGACTCATACGTCGAAGGGAGACCAACGAGCGTGGAACATAGCTCATCTTGACCTTATTATACGAGCCATCGGCTCCACTTATGTACATATTAAGACAATGTATATATTATGAATAAAAGCAATAAACTGGATCCTCGGCTAAGCGGGGTGTCCGTTACGTAAAAGAATCCGGTTTGGGTACATGGAGATGTTGTTGCCGTGACCTCGGTTTAACCCTTGGTCTTGCTTTTGAAGTTTTTGTCACTTGGGGGGCAGTGGTGTCCGAACCAGCACATACACCTTTTGATGGCGAAAGCCACGAGATCGCAGGGACATGGTCACGTCTGAACCGATCCGCCTCTTGGTGACCTAAGGCCATAGAATCACAGGGGCTTGGTGAACCCGAACCATTGCCATGCCACTTGATGGCATATGCCCGCGATTTGGGGCCTGGCTGACTTGAACCATCGCTACACCTTATGGGAGCTTGGTCTGTCCGACCATAGTAACACCATCGATCGAGCTCGATAAAGCCTCTTCTTGCAAGCGGTTTTACATTGCCTTTGCTTCCATATGGTTTTCATACCGTTATTTGATTTCTGTTTGCCTTCTTAAGCACAACCTTCTTAAACGGGTTCAAGTTGTCTATTAACGAAGTTGGTCCATTTTAATCCGGCGATTTTGTTACGGTTTGATTTTTTATGTTACCTTCTCATTATGGAGTAACAGGGCTTGTCATGCCGACACGGTTTAGGTAAACCGGCATTCTAAACACATGAGTTGTTTTCTCCTTTGGCGGTAATGGTTTATACAAACCGCCTCAAGATTAGCTAGGCCAGCGCATGCCCGGCATTGGCAGGTATTTTTTGTATCATAAAATTTGGTCATATACCTTAATATTTCTTATATAAATATATAAGCGTCACAAGCGGATTTGGCGACACAAGCACGTACTGGCAGTTTAAATAATTGTGATTGCAGGCGAACTAAGTTGACGGTTCATCAATCAAAGTATCGGTGCCACCATGCAAAGGATCGGTGAGGTTATAAAGGCATTGTTCAAAACAAAGTGCTAACTATCCTATTACAAAAGCCTTCCAAGGCACGGTGTTTCGCATGGCGTTATGGATAACCGGGCGTCACCGGCTTGCGGATTCGCTTCGCCCGAGTTGGCGTGAGGTTGAGGCGCTGGCGTCGGTTCAACTTCTTCCTCTTCATCACCCAAAGCCGGAAGTCATTGGTAGACAGGTCAATCCGGGTTAAGGCACGAAGACAGCCTCTTCACTTATAAGCTCAGCGGATCAACGTCGGGGCATAAGTGTGCTACGGATTGGAGGAACAAGGCTCACGCACTTCCGGAATGACAAACTCCACCCGCTTGTTGTTTGCGTCATAAAGCGGTGAACGCGAGTTAACCTGCTGCCCGATTGACTCGCCCGAGCGCATCTCCTTTGTTATCCGTTTGAGGTGTCGTTATCAAAGGCTACCGTTCTCTTGGCGGGAAGCCCTTAGCTATGTCAGCGGATCAAGATCGCTTTCCACGCCTGGTCGGAAACCCGATGAAGTGCCAGCCGGGCCCAGATCGCTTCAACTCTTCGGCTGCCGGAACCATGGACAGCCGGTCCGGTGTATCTTTGATCGAGGGGCGAGCCGTGTTGTCGTATGATGTGGCACATATGACTCGCTGGGCGCCGGTATACAACTGCTCAATCAGCGTATAAGCGGCCTTGCTTCTTCCTCACGCCGAGCAGATAGCAATCGCTTTGCACCGGTTTGAGACAGTTCAGTTAAACCGGCGGAGAATCTATGAGTGGTCGATGCAAAATTTTCTTACCAAAGATGGCGAGGTCATGGCATGAACTTGGCGCTTCAGTAAGCTCTTGATCACCGGTTTAGGCGATTCACATCTTCCGCCCGTTTTATCAACCGGCCTTCTCGGTGTCCCAATTGGCCCGCTTCGGTTATACCACTCCTTCGGCTGTTCCATAGTGGCCAGAGCAGTTTCAATTCATCCTTGGCCTTGGTGGTTTACCTTGTTGAGTTTCAGATTGGCCCGAAGGTCCTTGAGTTACAGTTTCTTTGGTATATTTCATTACGATAACAAAGGGAGCATGTTAGTTGTTTCATTATAAGTCCCAAGCTCAATACAAATATTCAACTTGGCACTTGGGGCTAATGGCTAGCTAGTTGATCGTTTGCTATGAGGATCTGAAGATTAAGTCGGTTTAACTATGCTGAGTTGAACGGCCTTAGAAACTCTGATCTCGATTTAAAGTATGTTTTCTATGCGCGATTAAGTGCGGTTTCACTTTGAGTTAAACCGACCCTGAGAACTACTAAAAGCAAAAGTACAATAAAGGCATGATTCCTTACCTCATAGCGGTCCTTCATGCGATTTACGGAACCGGCTTCAAAGTCACGGCTTGTGAAGAGCGGTTCGAAGCGGAGTGAAGTTCTTAGGCGGAGAGGTTGTCATAGGTGCGGATCAGTTTCCCTTATCTTTGCTCATAGTAGTAGACCCTTCCTTGGCCTGTGTTTTGCTAAGCGGCCGGTTGGCGAGTGGTGTAGCGATTGCCGTCACAATAACATCATCATTTTTGACCGGGCTGGCGGATTGGCGGTCTTCTTTGGGCTTGGTGCTTTCATACTCGGCTCGGCGGTTCAACATTCGACCGCTCTGTGGCGGTTCGGTGGAAGCGGATCACGAGTTTCCACTTGGGCCTCGGTTCGGTTTGGCGGATCGGCAATGTCGTCTCGGTACAACTCGCGAACTATTCTTAGCGACTTCAGTTTTGCCGCACTGCTGCTGGGTCTTCTCGGATCAACATCTGCGATGGGCTCAAGAGTTTCGCTTTTTTACTCAAGCGAGCCTTGGTGCTGCAGTGTTGAAATTAGAGTAAGATAAATCGACCGCGCAAATATCAACGAATTGGCGGAACGAGAAGTATGATCACCAGCAACTTTAAGTGGAAGCGGTTGCGTGATTGATGAACCGCGGAGGAGTTGGAAGAGGCACATAATTGAAGTGAGACGGATTGAAGGACATCGGAAGAAACCCTTTAAGGGATAACGTTTTCGGAGAACAAATCACCTCTGGGCGGCGCTTAGGGTTGGTGTATCTGTAAGCGGACGAGGTAATCTGTTAGCCCTTCTTGGGGATTCTCTGATCTGTGTGTCTTCAAAGAAAGGTTTGGACTCGAGATGAGCATAGGAATGAGATTTTTTCACCCGAAAAAATACCCCTTTTTTAAAACCCGGAGGTTTTTGGGGAACCTGGGTCTCCTTTAATAATGGCGCGGGAACTGGCCGGACGGAACGCACTCTTTTCTTCCAAATGGACTGCCGGGAGGCAGGCAAACTATCCCAACTTTCCCTCCAGCCATGAGCGGGGATCGGGCTTAAGTCAGCTGGGTTGAGGATACGGTGGCAACACGGCCTCTAATGTCGGGCGCAAGCGAGCTAGGACGGGACGGGCGGGGACACTTTGGGTGAGAGGAAGCGGTCTGGATGAGAGGTGCTATATACTGCGCGGATGCAGACACATGCTGGGAATAAGCTTGGCCTGGTGAGAGGCAGAGGTTGCAACATAGGGTGGGGTCTTGGAAGGCTTGTGTGCCTCGGATGTGAGTACTAGGTTGTGAACAAGTGGGTTGAAGAAGGCTGTGTGTGACTATGTAGTCTACTTGCTAAACTTAACTTTAAATGTGCTTTAGTTAAATTTTTCATTTGAGATGCTTATGTGATCGAGTTGCTTGTTGCTGTTACTGAAGGTGCTAGTCTAATGTTTTGACATCGAGGTGTTACTGTAAGATGCTAATGCAAGCATATTGATCTATGTTCGGTCAAAAAGTATCATACTGATTCAGTTAGAAAATATAAATAAAAAGTAAAAATGTCTATAACTGACCATGATGTGATAAGCAAAAGCGACTAATACACACTTTACGGCCAACTAAAAACATGATACTAGCCAACTACAAAATGCCTTTGTGGAAAGTAAAAACCATGCATTTCTGCCAAAAGTTGATGACAATGGTTGTAAATGAACACTTTGACTATCAAAAGAACATGTGCAACTACAAAAGCTTATATGTGCAACTGAACATACATCACAGCCAACTAAATTCTGTATTTTCAACTACAAAAGTTATACATGTCCAAGCTGAACATACATCCCGCCAATAGAAAAAATATTAGTAAGTGATACAAGTTTACGTATGCAGAACACTAACCTGCGGATTGTATGTTATTGGTAACTTGGATGCCACAAATGCTTCAGCTTGCAAAATTCCACCAAACAGTGGTGTCTGCTCGTACCTCTATACTCCTCTTTAAGCTGATGTGAAAAAAAAAGGTAAAACAGAAAATAACAAGGTTATCAAAATAGATTTGTGTGTTTAATGAAACCACACATTAAACCCAACTACAACAAGATCTTGGAGTAGACAAATTCAACTATATATATATGCAACTGAACAAAGACACAAAAACTGTGCAACACACATGGCACCTAAAAAAGTTCCTACCAACGATGCAACACATCGCAAGATTAGTAAAACTGTGCAACTTAAAAAGATGGTGTGCCAATTTAAAATGAACATGTGTGCAGATTGCCAAACTTAAAGCTATAATTACGTGCAACTACATGCATTGTTGTATGGCTGATGACAAAAAACAAAAAAAAAGAACTCACTTGTAATTTGCAGGATACACAAAAAGAATATAGAGAGGAAGACTTTGTTGAAAAAAAACAAAAAAGAACTCACTTGTAATTTGCGAACACACGGGAGAGATATTATCCTTCTTGATCACCTTGGCAATTAGAGTACTATCCCATACATTGATCGTATGGCGTAGGTGCTTCTTGGGATGTCATATATCGGCGCATCAAGGTATAGTATCTGCACCAGACCCAAACAAAAGAAAAAGCCAAGTTCGATTATTGTTATGAAATTTCAGCAAACTATAACTGCACGAGAAAGAACGAGGAACAGATGGAAAAAAAGTGGTCGGTTTCACTAACCATCAAGTGATACAAGCAGCAACAAACAGTTTGCTTCTCCTGGTCCATGTTCGGAAAGCTTCGTTAATGTGTTACTGCTACAAACAGGCAGATGTTTGTATTCTTTAGCATTTGATGATCTAGCACAAGTCCATAACACTTTGGGCTGAGCTTCAAGGCTGTGGTTGGTGCTAGAAAAGTGCTGAAGAAAACATAAGCCCAGGCCATAAAGAATGTGTCATCCGTTCTTCCAGCCATATGCTCAATCATGTTGAGCCATGTGGTGATCTGGGGATGAGAATTTCCAGTTATGTTGAAAGTCTGTGCTGAATCTCCTAGTGGCATCCTTGTCAACTAAATATCTGACTTTTGGACCCTTGTTTGGGAGATCAAATACCCTCTAGAACAACATCGACATCGACGGATCCTTCCCTTCACGGGAAAACCATTTGAGATGCGTGGCTGGTAGGACTGCACGAGGAACTTAGTGAGGTCCTTTGGAAGTGTAATCCGATAAATTCAATAGCCCCGACCGACCTCGAAACTAGCTCTGATTTACATGAGTGGGGTTAGAGAGGCGTTGAAAATTTACTGGCATTGCTGGTGATGCCCTTATCACACCTTGCTTGTGATGGTCGCTCCACATCTTCCCACAGAGCCACCTCAACTCCTTCACCACTGCCACTGTGATTAGAAAATGAAAGCATTACACAAACATTAAACACAAGAAAAAACAGAATGAATGAAAAAAAACTAGCAATCATCATTTGAATCGGTATTAGAATGAGCTATATATTCATAAAATGGATCATGCCAACTAATATGATGTATTTGTGCAACTAATAAAGCTCATGAGGACAAGCGCAAAGACTGCCGGTGTGCAACTGAGATGTGCGACAATAAAACAGTAAATAAAAAAAAAAAACAGAAGATATATCAATCATCATTTGAATCGGTATTAGAATGAGCTATATATTCATAAAATGAATCATGCCAACTAATATGATGTATTTGTGCAACTAATAAAGCTCATGAGGACAATTGCAAAAGACTGCCGGTGTGCAACTGAATGTGCGATAATAAAACAGTAAATAAAAAAAAGAAAAAACAAGAATATATAGCAATCATCATTTGAATCGGTATTAGAATGAGCTATATATTCATAAAATGAATCATGCCAACTAATATGATGTATTTGTGCAACTAATAAAGCTCATGAGGACAAGCGCAAAGATTGCCGGTGTGCAAGCTGATATGCGACAATAAAACAGTAAATAAAAAAAAACCTGAAACACAGCAGCTACAAAAAGTTCTAGTGTATGTGCAACAATAAGAAATGATATTGCAACACAAGAAAAACAGTAACTAAAAAAACCTAAAGGTTTGCAAAGAACTATTCAAATAGCTCATAAACACACACAAAAACCCACATACCTCGGCATCTGCTGCGGAAGATCGACGAGCTTCTCCAGCAACCACTTTTGCACAAAAAATGACCACAGATGTCAATTATGAAAAGTTGCCAACTAGTGAACTACAAGATGCCAACTAATGCCAACTAATGTCAACTGTATTTAAATCAAAATGACTAGAGATGTCAACTACAAAGGTTATTGACAACAGACTAAAATCAAAAATACTGTTAGACTGCTGCATAATTTCATCACTATCTAAAAAAGCGAGAAAAACACTTATATTTGAGATTTTACTTACCCTAGAAGATGACTCAGCTCCCTTGCCAAGTGCTGCCGTCTAGTCCGCTTTACAACACGGAACTGATCAGGATCCTAAGAAAAAAAAAAAAAACATGAGCATGGGAAAAATAAAAAAATGTTATATGACCCAAACAAAACCAAAAAATGGACTTGTGTCATCAACATGCCACTTACCTCAACATCCTCTTCCTGCTCAACACTCTGCGTACGGAATCGTGGCTGGCGATTAGCAGGGCCGCTTGAGTTCAATGAAAAGGCTGACTTCGAGAGCGCTGGTTAAGCAACCAAAAGAAAACATGAAAAAAAAGACATTAGCATACAGGCATAAGTTGAAAAACAACTCAAAAACAAAAGAAAAAGTGAATAAAATACATCTACTTGATTGCCGCATCTCCTCCTATTATAACCATTTTTTGCCTCTGCGACAGAAATACAACAAAAAACATAGTTAGAAGAGATGGACAACCAACTACTACAATGATGCAGCCAAGCTGGGCAGTAAACCTTGTGCAAACTGGACATCAAATAAGCCAACTAACTTTTTCTGCCTAATTATTACTTGCCAACTGCTGACAAGTAATACCTAGATAGAAAAAAAGTTAAGTAAAGGCAACAAGCTTAGTGAGATAACTTATTCTGAAAAAAGCGTCCCTAGTTGAACATGAAGGGAGACACATGAAAACAACCACATCCACAACAAAAGACTTGCACATTGAGAAAAATTAAAATGGAAAATTGGCAAGCATTGGTACTAATTTGCACAAATCAAGGGGTCCTAGTTGCACAAAGCAGGAGAATACCACCTAGTACAAGTAAAACCAACTAAGTAGAGCAAGCTGGCACAAGTGTATAACATATGAATAGCCAACTTAGTAAAAGTGATGCAGCCAACCCGAGCAGGCAACTTGTGCAAGCAGAACACAGTATAAACAACCACCTAGTACAAAAACAGGTGAGCCAAGCTGCCAAAACAACTGCTGCAACTGCAAGCATATGGACATCCAAGTACTATATGGGCATGCCAACTGAGGAGAATTTTGTGCAACTAACCACTTAAATCTCTGAACACCAACTAAAGAAATCAGCCAATGCATTGCACACAACAATCGCACATCTAATACAAACTTACAGAATAACTAAGAATCATGAACAGATCTCAAATCTACGCAAATTTGAATGGAACATGAAATAAACAGCCAACCGAGCAGGCAACTTGTACAAGCCGAACACAGTATAAACAACCACCTAGTACAAAACAGTGAGCCAACTGACCAAAACAACTGCTGCAACTGCAGAGAGCATATGGACAACCAAGTACTATATGGGCAAACCAACTGCGAGAATTTTGTGCAACTAACCACTTAAATCTCTGAACACCAACTACTGAAATCAGCCAATGCATTGCACACAACATTGTGCACATCTAAGAATCATGAACAGATCTCAAATCTCTGCAAAATTGAATGGAACATGAAGTAAACAGCCAAATAAGCCCTAAAATCGGCATAAGCGGGGACTACCGTTGACCCTGTCCAGCCACCCGTGCCATGAACTTCGCCTCTCAACGATTCCCCAGCGAGGAAGACCACCCGCAACCCGTCGCCGAGCTGAGCACTCCGCGCGGCGCCCGTTCAGATGGAGAGGATAGCGAGGGGAAGGCGAAGCGGAATGGGAAAGAACTTCGCTGTGGCGAGGATTTCGAACCACCTTGTAGATCCCGACCACCGTTAGGCGCGTCTTTGCGAGATGGGACAACAGAACTCAACGTGACCTCGCATTCCCTCGCCCTAAAATCGCCCTAAAATGCGCGGGAAATCGAAGATAAGCGGGGGTAGTTAGGCGCCGTTCCCGAACCTGAAGAGCATTCCCCTCGCATTTTCGGCACCATCCGCTCGCGAAACAGACAGAAAGGAGAAGCATGTAAGAAGTGGAGGGAGAACATACCTCGTGGCGAGGAGCTGCGATTCCCGAGAGAACCACCCATAACCACGCCGCCCGACCTGAACACTCCACCGCGGCGCCCGTTGGGTGGAGAGGATGTGAGAGGAGGAAAACGAAGATGGAATGGGGAGAAACACGCTAGTGACAGGCGAGATTTCGAGCGCAGTTTTGAAAACCGCCGCCCCAACCCCTCTACTCCTTTACGCTTACAGGTGGGCCTGCCGTCGGGATGGACAACCGCCCGACGACATGGCAGTGACCAATCCAGACCAGGTGGCACTGGCGGATCCGAAGCGATAAATCGTCTGCTACAAGAATCAACCGCCCGTTTTGGTTAGTTAGTGGCGGCCGCTTTTTAGATTTTAGGATGAAATTTTCTATGAGACAGCACGAAAGTGTAGCTGGCAATGAGATATATACATAGAGTACAAGATATATACGTAATCAATAACAAGATTGTGACTTATCTCTTGCCTCGATATATATAGAGTACAAGATATATACGTAATTAATAACAAGATTGACACAAGCCAATTTGACACGTTTTCTCTTTGCATGTAGATAGAAAAAAAATGAAAGCATTAATTATTACCAATATATAAGTTAGACTTGGAGAAATTCAACTAACTAATAGCAATATATAAGATCGACTTGGAGAAATTCAACTAATCTCATCCGTTCAACGCGTTTATCCAATGGCCTATCTTGCCTCGACGTTTAACGTTAAACATGTTTAGCTCTCTCTCTAATTAATAGTATACCTAATGTCAAGTCAACATCATCAATTAATTATATACTACCTAATATCAACTTACAATTAAGATTTTAGCAAATATTAGTGTGTGATGCAAATAGCATATTGCTAATATTCCATTAGAAAGAATACTGCCTAATATTAAGGGAGTTGTTAGGTACCAGACTATTGATCCTAGCTTCCTATCAGACCAGTAGCTAACCGCGTTTATTCTTGCTTCAATGAAAGGAAGCATTTTTCTACCAATGGATCGCCATTTTTGAAAAAATAAACAGTAATTACTTCAATAATATTGGCTATCTACTACATCTAAATAAGACCTCCCTACTTGACTTCTCTTAACATGTAGGCTACCATCATCCATCTACTGTGTCACGTCATCATCAGTTTCCATGGCACTGCCGCCTGCACGATTAGTCGCCGTTCCCTAGCTAAAAAAGCTAGGGATGCAATGGGATATTTTAAGCGCTTGGTTTTAGTTTTTTTAGTCAAAAGGACTTTGCTCCTGGGTTGCCGTACCCAATACTTGTACGTGAGTTGTAGCACATTGTGTGAACTGCAATAAAAACAATAGCTAGGTCTACTACATCAAATGCCTCCCTTCCCTTCTCTAACATCTTATCTCCATAGCCATCTCTTCCGTCTCCATGATCGAAGCTCTTTTAAAAAAGTAGGGATGCAGCCGCAGATATGTGCATCAAACATGAGTATTCATCCCCATCATTTACCTGACCCTCCATTACTCTGCAAATGCCCAGAAAAACCCCGCTGGATCTGAATTGGTGGCCACCTCCACTGCATTTTAAAGCATGCTCCCCATCATCCTCCAATGTAGACCTATTTCCATTGTCTAGTCCTGAATCCGACATCTAGTCTGGTAGCCAGGTGCTCCCTACTTTCAGCTACCCTTAATTTCTCTGGTATCTTGATTCACAGTTGATAGATCGCGGCTGACCGGTTCATCGTTGACTGTTCATTTTTGGGGAAAACCCAACTTCTAAAAAAACAACAATAAAAAAAATGTTCATGGGTTTTAAAAAAAGTTTGTAGATTTTAAAAAGTTCACATATTTGAAAAATGAATTTCACAAAAATGAAAAGGTTCATTCTTTAAAAAGGTTCAATAAATTTGGAAAGAGTTCATGAAAATTGAAAAAAGTTCAACAATTTTGAAAAAAATCATAAGTTCGAAAAAAATTCAAGACTTCGGAAGTTACGTAATTTGGAATAAGTTCAAAATAATTAATAAACTTCATAAAATATTTGAAAAAAAGATTGTAATTTGAAAAGGTTCACAAATTTGGAAAAAAACAAAAAACTAAATAATCTAATTTGGAAAAGAAATCGTGAAAATTCTGAAAAGTTCACGAAGTTGATAAAAAATTGAAAAATAAAGGAAAATATAAATTGAGATAAGTGGGATCCATATTGCATAAGGATATACAATAGTACTTCCACCGTCCGAAAAAGTTTGTCCTTCAAATGAATGTATTTTGCCTCAAGTTAGTGTTAGATACATCCATTTGAGACAGGGAGGTGGAACAAGTTTTTGAACGGAGAGAATACTAAAACAACAACATGGGCGCGATTGCCTAATTTGTGTAATGACAGTTTTTTTTTTTTTTGCAGGGTGGGGTTGACGGTTATATAGGGCCAGCCACAAAGCAGACGCTGTGACGGCCACAAACGGAAGTGCACTGTATCGCACAGTTCGGCACCCAGAAATTTAAGCATGCTAGTGTTTGCATCAGAATTTTTTATTTTTCAATTTCAGGCAATGACGTGTACATGCGAGCTAAATTTAGGCATTGTTAGTGTATTCACCTCTCACATTCAGAAATATTGCACCACAACCACATGAACGTACGTCGTCAAAAGACAAATTCATTGATGGAACACGATCGAAAGTAGACTAGCTGCGAGTGGCTATGGATCTGCCCGGAATCCGCTTTCGGCATTACTAGTGTACTTACCTCTCACTTGCAAGTTTCATCAGAAAGAAAAACAAATGTTGAACCACAACCACATCATCGTACGACGTCTTCAAAAGACAAATTCATTGATGTAACCCGATCGAAAGGAGACTAGCTACACATGCGCAAAGCTTCGTAGAAGGTACACGTCTTCTTTAGCCGCCTCAGATGTCAGATGGTCATGCGCGCGAGCCCTAACGCGAGGCTGCCAGCCCTGGGATCTACCGGTGCAAGGCTGCAAGAGCTCAAGCTCGAGGCAAGGACGTCGGCGAGAGGGTGTTGCTGCTGCATCGGCGCCGGGGAAGCCGGCTGCGGCTCCGATTGGACCCCCTCCTCCGCGAACCCCGTAGCGGCGTTCTTCATGAACTCCGTCCAGTATTTTTGGGCCTTCTCCGGGCTGCTCTTGGCGGCTTTCTTTCTGAAGGCCGTCCAGCAGCGCATCCAGTCGCGGCTGAGGGCTCGTCCTCGTCGCGGTGGGAGAGTGCGGCGAGGGCGGTGTGGAAGTAGCACACCTCGCGCTTCGCCGACAGGTGACGCCACCGGGCGCAGCAGAGGCTGCGGAGCGGCCCGGCATCCGGCGCGCCACCCGGCGCCAGTGGCGGAAGCCGTTTTCCCTCGCGAGCCGCTCCAGGCGCGCGTCTTCCTCGGCTGTCCACAGCAGCCTCAGGCGCAGGGTGGACATCGATCTACCTCCTCGGCCGAATCGAGACATCGAGGAGTTGCCGAAGCCCTTCTCCCTCGCAGGCCGCTCAAGGTACGCGTCCTCTGCCGCCGTGCACCCGCGCTGCAGGCTCAGGCGCACGCTCGACATCGATCGATCGATCTCCTGGGCCGACGGCGTCGATGTCTCCGCTCGATCGCCAGCGAAATCGATCGAGACCTGCTCGAGACTTGGTAGCAGCTATGCACGACCCCCAATGACGATCGATTGGCCAATGTGCGCGCGAGTCCATAACTACATATGGGTACGTGAACACCGTTGCCAAGTCGATTTCGACTTCGGACACGATTCTGTTTCTCACGCAGCTTAATTACCAGCGCGCATGCGAGCAGCAGCCGACGAGTCGGGTTTCAACTTGGGTTTGTCTAATTCACATCTAGTAGATGTTTTTTAAGAATGTCACATCTAAGCTCCTACAAATAGATAATGTAGCAACAAGAAATAAAAAAATAGAATAAAATAATAGACTACAAACAAAGTGGATATCGGTTTAGATGTGACATAACTATCTCCATCTAGATATGTCCAAACAGATCCATATTTTTTCTCAATGCATAAAGTTCCTCTTAAGGAATCTATCGATACATCATGTGATTATATCAAACCATGTACTTACATGTTCCTCTCTTTCTTCCTGTCTACCTGATGCAAACTTTTTAGATGATTTGACGATGCTGAAATTGAAGAAGCAATTAGTAATTAAAACTAACACACAAAACAAAAATAATTAAAACTAACATAAACTTAACAAAAGCATCAATTCATCTACGACAAGACCATCAATTTGACTTGACAAAATCGGACAGGATAGTATTCCAAGAAAATAAATTGCACTATGGCGGTAGTAACATAGACTAGTAACATATATGCGTTACTAGTCTATGTTACTCTTCACTATGACCAGCCTAAATAGCATCAACGGCTCCATCGTACTTGCACCAATTAAGACTGAGTTAGCCTCATCTCAATCTTTGCTATCCTAATCTCTTAAAGCCACTGTTGGTGGTTACTCCCACTCATCACAATTCCAGGAGATTTTGGTTACTTGGGTGCAACCGTTGGGAGATGCTAGCAAAGATTATTTTCAAATGGTTTAGATGACGAGCTAATAATTGACTAGGTGTTTAGTCATCCTAGTTTTGTTTTGCCAGCTATGCCTTCTTTTACTTTATTTCACTTCGTTCCGGCTCCTTTTGTGAGCCATATTACCTCAGGCTTTGTCTTCGTACTTTCGTTTAATAAAATGGTTGCATGGAGCACTCTGATACAGAGATTGCGGGCTTTCCTCCATAAAGCTATCCTAATCTCTTAGCTCCAACAATGACTTCAGAAGCATCTGCTCTTAGGACCACCGCCATACACGCCGTCGTTTTGGCCATGTTAATGCTAGCGCTGCCAACCTTAGCATGTAGGACGCATCCGGCTCCGGCTCCGGCTAATGTACTTAATGATGTATGTAATTAGGTAAAATAATTCATCTTAGTAGCAAACAAGGAGGAGAAGGCGTGATTGAAGAAATTGTGTTTCCATTTTCGTTGTCCCATTTTGAGGTGATGAACACATACATGGAAGTGCTATTTTCATACTTTTGTTAGCAGGAAGAAAAATCCGTGTGTAATATTGTTGTTATTGTGATAATAGGTTGTGAGGTTCATATAGTACTGGCGACGGATATTTATTGGAACTTGTATGGTACCTATGAGGAGGCATATTCTTATGCCCTAGAATGCTTCATCAAATAGCAAAGTGCTAATAGGGGACTCAAGTTTGGCGGAGAACGTCCAAACCCAATCAACCGGGTGAGCTAATCCTGGACCGCTTATTCTGGGCATTCGCCCGGACTATAAAGCCGAGACTTTATGGCGGTATTATCTGTTGATGGTACCTTTCTCCTTTGGAAAGTACAAGGGCACACTATTGGTGGCGATTGCAGCGGATGCAAAATAATCAGCTTCTTCCTATTGCATATGCATTGGTCGAGGCGAGAACAAAGATAGCTGGTTGTGGTTCTGAGCTGCGTGAAGATTGGTGTCGTGAAAGAAGCGTAAAGGTGTTTGCATCATTTCTGATCGTAACACTTTGGATTATTAAGCGCTCTTGAAATAATTAAAGGCGTCAGGAAGAAGAGTGGGGCTGGCCCGATCTAGAGGAAGGTGGTGCATGAGGGCATTTGGCAGCAAACTTTTACTCCAAATTCAAAAACAAGGATTGGTTCAAGTTATTCAAGAGGATGTGCATGCAAAAACTGAAGCCAAAATGAATGCGATATGGGCAGGTATCAATGGTGAGATCGACAGCAGCGGCCTTGCCCGGAGAGAGAAGACCGGAGGGGTCGTGGGGCTGACCATAAATTTGAGCGAGTGGATCACCGAGAATTGCCCTCATTTGGAGAAGTGTGCGCAGAGCTCACACGACACGGGGCTCGGTATGGAATAATGACCAGCAACATGTCGAGGTGTACAATGGTGTTCTTAAAGGTGTGCGAGCATTGCCTATCACAGCCCTAATTGAAGAAACTTGGAACGGACCCTGTAATACTTTGCAGACAGGGTCACCGTCGCCAAAAGCACAAGTTGAATTGAACAAGCCATGGTCGAGAAGATGCAAAGACATCTGGATGAGAAAGCAAAAGAAGTCCCAAAGTCATGGCTGCAGGAAAGTGGGCGCTTGCTTAGGAATAAGTGGGAGGTCAATGTCTCGAAGCAAATGCGTTAAGGGTCACCACAGAGGATCAAAAAAGCAAGCTGTCACCCTTGGCTCAACCTCCTGTGAGTACACTTGTAACAAGCCCAAGCTTGAGGCCTACCCTTGCAGTCATGTGCTCCAGGCGGCTGCTGTTCAAAAAATCAGCGTCGAGCCATACATATCGCCGTGCTTCAACATGTACAATCTGTACAACACTTGGAGCAGTGAGTTACGGGCTTGGGGCATTGATATGAACTACAAATTGTTGTGGCCAGATGGGCGAAATGGAGTTCGAACACCGACTTGATGAGAACCGCATAGGGGCGGCGTCAGTCTAGGCGTCATCGCAATGACATGGACCATAGCCAGATGGGAGAACCAAAGGCGATGCAGCGTTTGCAGGTGTCCTGGACATTCACGCAAAGACTGCCCGTGTCGAGCCAACAACAACGCATGATGTTGATATATATGTACTCGCCATGTCTATTTATATTTCTACTCGTTATGTGTACTTATATTAAATTTAAATTGATTCTCTTTGTATTATTGTACTCTGATGTTAACTTCAGATAATTAATGTAAATCGTATCTCTTTGTATTTTTAAGTTAATTTTGATTTGCATTTGTATTTCTGTCTTCCTCGTAATTTATATTTGTATGTTTGTGTGTGCAGGTTATGGGTGAAGTGCCGGTGCTTTCCCAGGGCCCCATGGCGCTGACCACCGTTGCCACCTATTTTTGAAACCAAATACTAAGCATGATTATCGGTCTTTCGGACTTGAACCATAAAAAACATGGCCAATACACAATCATTTCCTTGCTCACCTTAGCGCTTATGGAATACAAGGTTTTGCTAGGCTCACATCATGCGGCGACCAAATGCGTTCGGACCCATCCCTTTGACATCCCTTGTTGACGGTGGAGACCACAAACCCCACATTTCACTTTTCGTTTTGGGGAGCTTGCACCTACACTGAAAGATGTTTCTATGATCACTGCTCTACCAATTAGAGATGAGCGGTAGTCTCTCACAGTGTGTCTCCATCTTGGGCATTAGATATAGCAGCCCGTCTTGGGATGGAACCCGCCAGAATCCTGGCGATTCTGGTAACCCTCGGGGCATCCCTCTCGTCACAAGCGTGATAACTTTCTTAATTTATCTAGCCGCCAATGAGGAGCGCGAAAAAGACATCTGTTTACGTATTTGTTGTGGCTCCTCGAGAATCTATTTCCAAATTCACATGGGGACGTTGTTGTCCCTGGTCTCATCTACATTGTAGAGAATATGGTAGATGATCCTTTACCCGAGCAGCCAAAATACAGCCGGTTCTGCCATGCTATCTCATACATACAGAGGTTTGTGTGATGCCACATAAAAACCTCTTTGCTTTAAAAAAGCTCCATTACTTTGTGTTGCCTATGAGTTTCTACATTTGTGGTCCTGGGAATACCTCCTGTGTAGGGCGACCTCGTTATAAATACAACCCATATACCCATCGACTTTGGCGAGGGTGGTAAGCGCAACTATAGCCACCAGGTGGACAAAACGCGAAGCGTTGGTCTCGAGATATTGCGAAAAATTGTTACCCTATGTTGACCGATAGTGCATTCTGGCTGACTTTTATTGTTCCCGTGGTGTGTTGAACCTTACAACCAGGCGTGTAATGAGACAGTTCGGTCTCTATCAAGAAATTCCACCACCTTTTCCCAGGCGTATGTCGGCGAGGAAACACATAAGTAAGATGTGACATCCCTAAATAGTTAGTGTCATTTTAATTTACTAAACTCACACTTTGTTACATAATTTGCAGGCTAACAAATATGGGCAGGGGTTGGAGTTTATACGATTGGAGGAAGAGAACAGTGAATGGGTACACAAGTGGGAAAATGAAGCGCTAGCAGATATAGTCGTCAACTTAGGTATATTTATATACATTATTTTTTATGATGATCATCGATGCGTGAAGATGCTTTGCTTTCATCACAGCGGTTTATGTAATTATTTAATTTACCGAGACCGTCGATGGAAGTACAGATCAGCGTACAAGCAGTGGATACTGCATGAACACACTTGCTAGCCTGGCCAGTCAGCCAGCTACTATACCAACACATCTCACACAAGAGGAGTAGGCGCGAGAGATGTTGAGCTGCATGCAGCTTACTATCGTGACCACCTGGTAATCACTTGTAACTTTTGGGTCCATCATTTCATAATCATTTGAACTAAATAACATCAAATATTGTTCAGCTTGAAATATGTCAACGTAGGAGGGCAGATAGCTCTGGATAGCATGCCGGCCCAGGGCCCATATCATAAGACATTCCAGAAACTTTTGCAATAATTATTCGTAAAGAAGTTCAGATCACGGTAGAAGCTGACAGCGTTGCCGCTGGAGCATACATGCCGTAGCAAGGTCAGCCAGACCCGAGTGCGGCACCGTCGTCAGAACCAGCCGAAGAGTCGTCACGAGCCATGAGCAATGGGGAGGGTCCGAGTACTAAACGACATTGCCACGACGCGACTCATCTCGCCGCTGCATCGCTCTTCTTGATGCAACCGTGAGGCAGACATCTCAGGACCATAGCGCGGGCTTGGATTCGATGCCCGAGCAGTTTCTTTCCCCTAACCCACATGCGTACACAGGATATGATGCATACACCCAAGGTGAGGATCTCAGCCGTATCTCTCCTGCATAGGATCCCCATGCCGAGGAGACTGGTGTACCAGATTTAAACCAACACCACGTACAATGGCAGACAGTATAGGAGAGGCATATGCTCAGGTAGTCATGTTTACATTTCAATGCATTTACAATGATATCATATATTATCCTCTAACAGTTTGTTTAAAATGTTTCTATATGCAGGACACACCTGATGTTAATTGGGCGATGAGAACATAGCGGCAGGCGTCAACACAGGCCTCAGGGGAGCATCACATGATCATGGGCGTCAACACAGGCCTCGGGGAGCATCACATGATCTTGGCGACACGGTTACATCATTAATTACAGAGTTCTTGGAGGGGCGTTATTGGCCCATCTTTTATCCCCAGTCACAACCATCGCCTACAATTATGCTTCAGGTTACGCAACAAGATTTGCGACTCCACCACCTCCTGGGACTAGCATGACACATGAAGCGAATTGGAGATCTGGCGCGGTCTTCGTGTGCCCCGCCACCTAACGTACGTCGCCTTCGGTCGTGAGAAAAGGCCGGGTGGTCGATAAGTAAAAGTAGGGTGATTCATCTATGCGCGTGCTGACCCATTGTATCTACATATGTGTGTATCGGACTTTTCAATTTGAACATCTATGTATGCTGAAATAAAAATGCACGAGTCAGGAACAATTTTCCGCCTATATCTCCGCCATACCATCCCGCTCCACTCTTTTGCTTATATTGGGCGAAATGATTTTTTTTAAATTTTGGCTGATGAATACTATGCAACCATTGCCCGTCTTAGACATTGAAAAATATATTTTCAAACAACGCTTTCCCTCAATATTTTCCATAAGCGCTTTCCCTCCATATGTTCCGCCACCGTTTCCGCTAACCCCTTCCGCCATATCTTCCGCCACCCGTTTCCGCCATATGTTCCGTAACCCTTTCCCTCCATACCGCGATCGTTCTTTCCGCCATTTTCTCCTCTTTACCTATAAAACCCCTTGAACCAGGTGGATAAGCATTCGAGTGTAGTGTAGTCGAGATGTCCCATTATCCTTTCGATCGTAGTTTTCACAGGATGAGTAGCACTCTTCGAGGCTAGGTACCGATTTCAGGATGGACAATAGGATAGTTCCATGGGGCGATCTCACGGTAGTGACACCATAATGAATGAGTTGGCTCACCAATTACGTAGAGTGCTGGGTGGCTGAAAGAACCTATGGAGAATGCGTAAAGAACTTCTTAGGTTTTGGATGCAAGGTGGAAGAAGGTTGTGGAGCGAAGTGAAACTTTTAGAAGGACTGCAGAAAACCATCCATTTTATGGACTGAGGAGAGGCGGGGCGAAGATGATATCTTCATGCCGCCGCTTCGGGTTCTACATAAATCAAAGGAGCAAGAGTTCTGCATCGTCCAAGGGCAAAAGTACTGCATCCTCGAAGGTCAAGAGTTCTTCATCGTCCAAGGGTAAGAGTTCTGCATCCTCGAAGGGCAAGAGTTCTGCATCGACGGAGGATGCGATGATGCCTTCATGTAGTTTTTAAGCTGTATTCCAGTTGTACCGTTTAATTCAGATGTACTTGCATTATTAGTTTGTACTCTCTTATTGTAAGGCATTATGTTCTATCTTGATTTCATTTTATAGTTGTTGCGATGCTCGATAATTAGTGGAGGAAAGAAAATGCACTACTTTATTCTAAAACTATATATTTTTTCCATCACGACAAAGGTACAACTGAAAATAAGATACAACACGACAAGGTACAACTGAAAATAAGGTACATCGTAGAATTTAAATAAAGCTACATTTAACTACTGAAATGAAGCTACATTAAACTGCAGAAATAAAGATACAAATGATTGCGAAATTTAAAATACTACCACAGGAATCTACTGAGTCCAACGTGGATATTTTCCTTTTCCATCGCTTCAGCTTCCTGCTGCCTTGGCACAGCAGAGCCCTTTCTTTCTTTCTCTGCCTCTCCGCCTCACGAGCCTCCTTTGCTGTCGTTCCTGCTCCTCCATCACGTGAGCCTCTTCCCTGTTTTTCTTTCCCATTTCCTCAAAAAAAGTGTTGCTCCATATAGTATTCTTTTAAATCTCTCTTGCTCTGCTTTCTCCTCAGCTTCCGCCTTCTCGCGTCGCTCTTCCCAAATAAACTATTCCACATACGGCGACTTCTTTCACGAATCTCAGTCACTGCCCAAGCGGCTTCTCCGTGTCAATCCAATGATAGTACATGCCTGAGGCGGAGGAGGCTACAACAACAAACAAGAATGTTACTAAAGAATCAATGAAAATACCAACAATATCTATTCGTGATGGTTAAAGCATACGGAGGCTTAGCGTACTCTGAAATAGCTATGGCAGGATCTTCCTCATAATTGGCGCATGAAAACTTCATGCCCAACCAATCTGAAAAATCCGTCACCTCCTTCACCTTGCAAAGATCGCCACACCAACACCGCAGGACCGCCACCCCGGCGACAAACTTGCATTCTTCATTTTCCTCGGCCTAATGCTTTGATCCGAGCAAAGGCAAACTCATACCGACTGAAACAATGTATTTTTACACACTGCGCCTTTGCCGATTTCGAGGATGGGTGGGCGAGCCTCGGTGTCTCCTTTAATAAGCTCAGGCGTCGGATGCTGAGCTAGGACCTGGGCAGAGGCAGGGGCGACACTACTTGTGGTGGCGTCTCCAAGATGAAGATCTAGGACCTGGATGGAAGGAGGGGCGCATAACTTGTCCCGGCGTCGTCAGCGGACATGCAGCGGGTTAATGGGTTTGGGTGGAGGTGGGTTAGAGGGATGACCGGTGGCAGCGGTAACGCGGGCAGACAGGGAAGCGGCTAGGCGAGCGTTCGTGTGCCTGGAGAAGAAGGTTACAGTCCGTTGGATGAACAATATGGGAGGGCGGAGGGAAAACTGACTGGAAAAAAATCTTTTCGAGCCTGAAATAGTCGCTCTCAATTGTAACCATAAAAGCTTGGCACGTTTTGAAGAACCAGAGTTGCCTGTGTGTTATAGAGTTTTTTCTTGCAACTTTAAGGCCTTTGTTTGCTCTATCTTGAAGACCTTTGTTCTACACGTCTTACTATGGGTTTTGAAGAAATAGAGTTGTGTGATCTGACATGGTGAAAGAGAAGGTGCTCGTGATGAGATAGAATTGCACTATCTGTCTTTTATCGGGGTCTATAGAGCTAAATCCAAGCCATATATATCTCAGTAGCAATTCAGGTTCAAATACAACACCTCCTCTTGTATCTGTAATTAGCAACGTGGATTAACTATATGTGTATCATTACATTGTCTGAATCATCGCATTGTTATGACTAATTTTCTCAACACGTGCAACGCACTGCACATCTACTGGTCATCAGAAAGAAAAACAAATATTGAACCACAACCACATCAACGTACGACGTCTTCAAAAGACAAATTCATTGATGTAACCCGATCGAAAGGAGACTAGCTACACATGCGCAAAGCTTCGTAGAGGGTACGTCTTCTTTAGCCGCCTCAGATGTCAGATGGTCATGCGCGCGAGCCCTAACGCAAGGCTGCCAGCCCTGGGATCTACCGGTGCAAGGCTGCAAGAGCTCAAGCTCGAGGCAAGGACGTCGGCGAGAGGGTGTTGCTGCTGCATCGGCGCCGGGGAAGCCGGCTCCGGCTCCGATTGGACCCCCTCCTCCGCGAACCCCGTAGCGGCGTTCTTCATGAACTCCGTCCAGTATTTTTGGGCCTTCACCGGGCTGCTCTTGGCGGCTTTCTTTCTGAAGGCCGTCCAGCGGCGCATCCAGTCGCGGCTGAGGCTCGTCCTCGTCGCGGTGGGAGAGTGCGGCGAGGGCGGTGTGGAGGTAGCACACTTCGCGCTTCGCCGACAGGTGACGCCACCGGGCGCGGCAGAGGCTGCGGGAGCGGCCCGGCATCCGGCGCGCCACCCGGCTCCAGTGGCGGAAGCCGTTTTCCCTCGCGAGCCGCTCCAGGCGCGCGTCTTCCTCGGCTGTCCACAGCAGCCTCAGGCGCAGGGTGGACATCGATCTACCTCCTCGGCCGAATCGAGACATCGAGGAGTTGCCGAAGCCCTTCTCCCTCGCGAGCCGCTCAAGGTACGCGTCCTCTGCCGCCGTGCACCCGCGCTGCAGGCTCAGGCGCACGCTCGACATCGATCGATCGATCTCCTCGGCCGACGGCGTCGATGTCTCCGCTCGATCGCCGGCGAAATCGATCGAGACCTGCTCGAGGACTTGGTAGCAGCTATGTACGACCCCCAATGACGATCGATTGGCCAATGTGCGCGCGAGTCCATAACTACATATGGGTACGTGAACACCGTTGCCAAGTCGATTTCGACTTCGGACACGATTCTGTTTCTCACACGCAGCTTAATCACCAGCGCGCATGCGAGCGAGCAACCGACGAGTCGGAGTTTTAACTTGGAGTTTGTCTAATTCACATCTAGATGTTTTTTAAAGATATCACATTTAAGCCTTAAATAGATAATGCAGCAACAAGAAATAAAAAAAGAAATTATTCAGGACTCATCTAGATATAGCATAATTATGTCATATCTAAATATAACATCATCTTATATCACTAAAGCCCCATCGAGGGGCGGGGCTGTAACCTAATGGCTGGGATTGCAGCGGTGCTGGTGCACCCGGCAACCAGTGTTCACTCCTGCGTGGAGCGAATATCTGGGATCCTCACTAAGAACAAGTATAGTAAGGTCTAGTCAACAGGCTATAGCAGATGCCATGTCATTAAAATCCTAGGTGGAAGAAAAGAGAAAAAAGAGAGAAAGGGCAGCGGGCGCTACATGTGCAGCCCGGCTGCAGCAGCACTAAACGAGGTAAAAGTTTGCATGCAGCCTGCGCTAGCTCCTCCCTCCCAATCACATGTCTCCTTTCACATGCACACATTAAATGCTACAGTTAATTAGTAGCTAAGACTAGCCATAGTGGGAGTAACTTTGGCGGTAACTTCAAGTCCAACTCAGCAAATTTGTCTATGTGGCAATGAGTTAATGAAGAGAGAGAGTAGTTCTAGTAACAGCTGAGTTACTGTAACATCACACATATCAAGGCAAGATGAGTCTATAGTATAACAAATAAAGTGTTGCATGTTACCACACATATGTTACTTTCCTATAGAGGTAGTAACATGCCCATGTTACTACTCTATATTACTACCCATTGTGGCTAGTTTAATATATAGCCAACTTATTATATGAGGGCTTTTCTGAAGACTATAGGTGACCTGACATCTCTTTGTAGCCGGCAGGCGTTTACACTATTAACCATGCTCTAAGGAGGCCATGTGAATAAAGGCAGCTATCTCATTAAATTGTGGTGAGAAGAAAAAAAAACAAGCCCATCTATTGTTTATTGTATGTTTGTTTGTCTCCATTTCGTGCTATTTGTGTGTTTGTTCGTGACACAAGCGCCCAGGCCCAGCCCATAAAACTAAACTAAAAAGTACTTGCTGTCCTCAGCCACAGTGTTTGATTACCATGCCAGCACAAGTACCCAGTGTCTTTCACTCTTCACTAAACTGCCAAAATTGAAAAAAAAACTAGTCAGCGCATATGCATGCGTGGATTCATGTAGCCTTAGTCACATGCACGCACAGTTGCTCATCACGTACTACTAACACAAGAAATTAGAGGGAAATTTGATGGATGTGCATGGAGTATACCTATGGCATGCATGCATGGTTTTCAGAATGTACAGTGGGTTGGTGTGCGATTGACATGTAGACTGGCCTGTATGGTCCTACAAAAATAGAGTTACGTTGTTTGTGTAAAAAAAAGTAATTATACAATATTGATCACACTAAAACTAAGGTCTAGAAAAAAATTAATAGTCGTAGTTACAAGTCAATGGTTGACTTCCAAACTGGACCCGTGAAACACCACTCCTCCCCTCCCACGATTCTGCAGTCGATGGTTGACTTGCAACAGGGGTGGAGAACATACAAAACACGCACCCTTAGTTGCGAGATGATGGTCGACTTACACTGAAGAAATGCGACAAACACACACCTCCCTCCCCTCCCACAATTGCAGTGCGATGGTTGACTTGCAACTAGAGGGGGGCGCCTAAAACACATGCACCTTAGTTGCGAGTTGATGGTCGACTTGCAACTGAAGACTGCGACAAACACACACACTCCCCTCCCCCCAGTTGTGAGTCAATGGTTGACTTACAAGCTGGGACCCTCTAAACAAACATCCCCCTTTGGTTGCAAGTCGATGATGGGCTTGCAAGTAGAAACACGACAAACACACACACTTTAGTTGCGAGTCGATGGTAGACTTGCAACTGGCGAAACCGATTCAAACCACGCATCCCTTAGTTGCGGTCGATGGTCGGCTCATGGCTGAGCCCCGACAAACACACACATCCTTAGTTGCGAGTCGATGGTTGACATGCAAGCTGGGCCCTACAAACAACCGCCACCCTTAATTCTGAGTTGATAGTTAACTTGCAACTAGGGCCCGTAAAAAATAGGCTCCCTCTCGCGCCCCCTAGTTCTTGGCGTCGATGGTTGACTTGCAAACGGGGCCATACAAACACACTCCCTCTCCATCCTCGGTTGTGACTTGATGGTAGACTTGCAAGCTGGGGCCCCTCGACAAACACACACACACCCCTAGTATCGAGTAGATGGTTGACTTGCAACTTGGACCCATCGAAAACCGCTTCCCTTACCGGTTGCACGTTGGTGGTTTGTCATGCCTGCGGGGACCATGACAAACACATGCACCCTTAGTTGTGAGTCGATGGCGGCTTGCAACTAGGGCCCCGAACAATGAGAAGAACCCTTAGTTGCGATTGGACGGTTGACTTGCAACTAGAGGTCCCGACAAACATATCACACCCTTAATTGCGAGTCGATGGTGCGACTTGCAACTCTGAACCCAAACAAACACACACCCTTAGTTGCGGAGTGGACCGTCGACATGGTGAGGAAACCCCAAACCTGCGCAACTTTATTTGCGAGTGATAAACTTCGGGACCACAACAAACCTGCGCACCCGTTAGTTGCGAGTCGATGATCGGATGCTGGCCCAGAAACACAGACACACACACACACACACACACACACACACACACACACACACACACACACACACACACACACACACACACACACACACACATATACACACACTTAGTTGCGAGTCGACAATTGACATGCAACTAGACCCTTCAAAAACAACCGCCACCCATGAGTTCTGAGTCGAGGTTAACTTGCAACTAGGGCCCATACAAAAAACATGCTCCCCTCCGCCCCTAGTTCTTGGTCGATGGTTGACTTGCAACTAGGACCCGATACAAAACCGCTACCCTCCCCAACTGCATGTTGATGGTTGACATGCAACTAGGGACCATGACAAAACACACGCACCGTTAGTTGCAAGCCGATGGTCGGTTTACAGCAGGGGACCCGACAAACACACAGACCCTTAGTTGCGAGTTGATGGTTTACATGCAAGCTGGGACCCGATAGAAGCGCCGCGCACCCTTAGAGTGCAGTGGATGGCCAGCTTGCAAGCTAGGACCATTACAAAACACATGCACCCTTAGTTGCGAGTCGATGGTAAACTTGGCAACTGAGGCCCTAATCACACACACACACACACACACCCTTAGTTGCGAGTCGATTGGTGACATGCAAGCTGGGGACCACGATGAAACACACGTACCCTTAGTTGCGAGTCAATGGTCGACTTGCAAGCTGGGACCTTGACAAGACACACACACACACACCCTTAGTTGCGAGTCGATGTTTGATATGCAGCTGGGGACCACGACAAACACACACCCTTAGTTTCGAGTTGATGGTTGGCTTGCAACTAGAGACTACGACAAACACACTCACTCCCCTCGGTTGTGAGTCGATGGTTGATTTGCAACTCGGGCGTACAAACAAACTTCCCTTGATCAGGGGTGTACATACATATGCCTAAGCGAGTAGCATGTCCAAGTCAAAAATGACCACAACACCCTTTCGACGAAAAGTTAAGTGAATTTCTTCCAGCCACTCCCTTAATCATGGTCATGTGTTCCCCCTTCAAAAGATCGTGAGTACTTGGTCCATGAGCTTCAAACCACATGTACTTGTCGGTAACATCATTGGCGTAGACCCTTGCATTGCATGGGGACGATTGAGGCGAAAAGGGTCCCCCACCATAGTTGTGTGTCGGGGTGGACTTGCAACTAGGATAAAAATGGCTCGATTCGTGTGGATGATGGACTTGCAATTCGAACAAGAATGGGTCGGGACCTTAATTGCGCATTGAGGGTGGAGTTGCAAGCTGGGACAAATGGCCCCTCTCCTGAGTTGCATATCGAGGGTACACTTGCCACCGGGACAAAAATATTGAGTGGCCCAATTGCTATGTCGAGTGGACTTACAACTGGAATGAAAACAGAACTACGGACAGTTGTGAGTTGAGGTGGACTTACAAGCTGGGGCAACTAAACAAAACTATGAGACAAACTGCGAGTCTAGGGTGGACTTGCAATTGGGACAACTATGAGCCTAGTAGCTAGTCAAGGATGGACTTTGCAAGCTGGAATGAAAAACAAACTATAATACCAGCTGCGAGTTGAGGGTGGACTTGTAACCCAGATGAAAAAAAGAAATTATGGGCTCAGATTTTGAGTCGATGGTGGACTTGAGGTGAGATAACTACATAAAACTATGATAATAGTTGCGAGCCAAGGTGGACTTACAAGCTGGGATGAAAACAAACTATGGGCTCAATTGCAAGTCAGATGGTGGACTTGCAATTGGGACAAACAAAAACTATGAGCCCAGTTGTGAGTCAAGGGTGGACTTGCAACTGGGACAACCTCTGAAACTATGAGCCAGTTATGAGGTAAGTGTGGACATGCAACTAGGATGTAATAAATTACGGACCTAATTTTCACTCAAGAGGCGGGACGTGTAGTCGGGATAACTACACAAAACTATGATACCATTTATGCAGTCGGGGTGGACTTGCAACAAGAACAATAACAAACTATAATCCTAGTTGCGAGTCAATGTGGACTTATGGCTGGGATGACAACAAAACACATGCCTAATTTCCAGCCATGGGTGGACTTGCAAGCTGAGAAACTACAGGCCCATTTGCGAGTCGAGGGTGTACTTGCAACGAGACACCTCTGAGCCCATTTGAGTCAAGGATGAACTTGCAACTAGGACAACCACAAAACTTCCCAGGCCAGGTTGTGAGTCAAGGGTGGGCACCCAACTTGGATGAAAAAAGTTATGGCCTCAATTGCGAGTCAAGGGTGGACTTGCAAGCTGGGATGAAAAAACACATCCTTGATTCTGAGTCGAGGTGGGCTTGCAACTCGAACAATTCAGAGCCCAATTGCTGGTCGAGGTTGGACTAGCTTGCAACTCGGACAACTACCAAAATCTGAGGCCAATTGCGATGCAGTCGAGACTTGCAACTGGACAATAACAAACCTACGAGGCTCAATTGCGGAGTCGAACATGGACATGCAACTGGGGATGAAAAACAATAGACATGCCCGGTTGTTGGGTGATGGTGGACTTATGGCTGGGACAACTCTGAGCCCATTTGCGAGTCAAGGTAGACTCTATAAATTCTCCACCAGGACACAAAAAGGCACACAGAAAATGAACAAAAGGAAACAGGCCCACGTACCCAAAACAACAGCATATATGGGCAAATGTGAAAAGAAACGCTAGAGTAGTCCGACAGGGAACTAGTGGGACATGAGGATGCGCGATAAAAAAGAACAAGCTGACATAGGTATGCATGATCCAGTTTGTGCGAACATGAAAGCAAACAAATCAGATAGTTATAGTTAAATGAGGCATCACTAAATATATTCTAGATGAGATTTGCTGCAAATCCGAAAGAAACAATCTAGTTATGCTCTCCGGAAACTACACAGTCACACCAAAATAAACAAAATATGGAAATAAAAGACACATGCCCATGAAATGTAGACCGACGCTTCCCTCTCTCTTCTGTCTGGGGTCCACCACTTGACCAAAGGGCATGGTCGACCACAGCTTCGAAAAACTACAACCCACAAAAATGACTCAATGCACAAAATAAAAAAAAGCGACCAACTAAAGAATAGTCATATCAGGCCTCGCTGCTTCACGAAGGACGCACAAAAACACAGCACAAGCGACAACAGGCACAACTCAAAAAGCACCTATATCTAACAATATGTGAGTTAAAGCGAGACATTGTTAACTCTTATCTAGATGAGAATTAGCAAAACCAATCAAAAGCGGGACCCTAAGATGCTTTTAGCATAAAAACGGCAAAACAAAGGGCCTTAAGCGCGAGCAGGAATGACAAGTAGACACCAGACATATGGCGACGACATGGGACGTCGTGGCGAAACAACCCGATCAAGATTTTCACGGCATATGCGAACAGATGACAGAGTGAAAACAATACAAAAATTTAAAACAAATAAAAAAAAAGAAATGTAAAGGAGGAAATAGAGAAGAAAAATAGAAACAAGAAAATCATGAATTTAAAATAGTTCGTAATTTAAACAAATAAGGAAATACAAAAGAAAAAAGCGGAGAATACATGCAACTTGGCCGTGACAAAAGAATTGAAACAAGTTGAGACATTAAAAACGACTATTTTACAACTAAATCATGCTTTTACTTTCCGAGTGTGTAGTTTTTCACAACAAAAGAAAAGGACACATCAGCCTACAACTTTGCTAGCATGGCAATGGGCCGAGGCAGCAAGGGACACAATCTAAAAAACAAAGTCAGCCCAGGTAAAACACAAGCCCACACCAGGCACACAAAGGCACAAAACGGCCACAGCCACCACACAAGAAAACAGCGTGACAAGGAGACACCAGCGGAACGCACGTGGGAAGAAAAATAATTTTTTGCACAAATCTTGAAGCTTTAATGTGTGATGGATAACTTAGATGCGTCATAACTAAAAAACATCTAGATGTGATTTAGTCAAACTGAATAAAAAACCTATAATAAAAATAATAGCCATTATTATGTCACATCTAGATGTGTCCTAAACAGAGCCATATTTTTTCTCAATACATAAAGTTCCTCTTAAGGAATCTATCGATACATCATACTCCCTCATTCCGAAATAATTATGCGTTGGAGGGGTTTTCCACCAGTGGCAAGCAGTGAAGAGTACCGAACTGCCCCTCCGCACCACGATTTGAAATCGCACGGGCCGTCGTCTTCCTCGTCGCTCCTTCCCTCCACTGAGACTCAAGTAATCTTCCTCGTCGCTCCTCCCCTTGCGAGCTCCTCCGTCGTCCACATCTCGGCACCCTTCGCGCCCGGTTACTCGCCGCTCAATCGAAACCTTATCCTCTGAGTCGCCCTTCCTGCGCCCTGATAAAGCTCCCTCGCCGCGTGCGAAACTCCTCACCGGTGGCCGCCTTTTCGCTTTGTTGCTCCTTTCGCAACTCGAGATCCTTCCGGCTGGCCGCATATCCCTGGCTTGACCGCCTCCCTCCCTCAAGCCCGAGAGCACCGAGGTCGGCCTTGTTGTTTCTTTCATTGCTCCTTCTGCTCCTGCCTCCACACAATGATTTTTGATCAGTGGCTTGGATTTCTGCTAGATTTCTACTTTGGAGTAGTATCTGAGAATAAATTTTGGATTTCTGTAATTTTGGAAACATCTTGATTGAGCAGGAGTACTAGTATGAACAATAGTTTGATACACCAATGCTGCAAAACCTGCAATGCATCATGGCATGCATCTTGTTCATCCATTAGCCATCTGAGCGAGCGCCAACTCTCTATAGCGAAATTCATTCAAAATAGGCGGTAGCTGGAATGTTGGGAAGCGAGGGAGATGTGGTGACCGTGTATGTACGAACCATGTAAAGCTGGAATATCTCTTCTTCCTCAGGCTCCTCGGACTCGGACTCTGCTTAAACTGGATTACGTCGACACAATGAGATCGAGGGCATAACCTTGTTAAAATTTGGAAGAAGAGACTAGAACTAGTGAATTTATTTAAGCGGCCAATTTGAACAAATAAAAAAGGATGACAAGGGAAAACCTCTTGACCCATAGTCTACTTAATATCTCTCTTTCTTTGTGGCCAAGCAGCACTCTGTAGTCGAATGGTGAAATATCCACTTGAAGCGTTCAAACTGAAGCAGGGGAGTAGTAAGGATGATAGCTGTTGACAATGTGGTTAGAAGGGAAAAATATCTAGCTTACCTCCAAGATCAGCTGTCGTCCAAAATAAGTTGACCTTTCAAATGGATCAAAGCCTGCAAACTTTTGTATTTGAAGATATCTAAAAGTGGAAAGCATCAAAAAGCCCTAATCTGTCACACTCGACATACTGTTCCTATGGTTGAGTAGTGTCCTAACCAATGATTCTGAGCAAAGAAACATATGCAATATCAATTTAACATCATCACGATCGGCACTAACTAGCAGAGGACTCCGGCAGCATGTAAACAACTTGACCTATGACATTTCAAATAAATGACTGAAAATAAACCACTACTAAGCTTGCACCGATATGGAGCACTAAATGGCAGAATGATTAGCTAAAATGAATGTGAAATGTGAATAAGCCAATTCATTCTATTACCCCTGTTTTGTATAAAGAATAGAATAACAATTTGTCTATTTTTTATTAATGGCTTTCTACCGAAGCGTTGTAATCTGCTACGTATGGTTTAGAAATTGCAACAGGTCACATCAAAATTTCAAAGTATACCCAAATTTCCACATGTAGCGAGGTTAAGCCAAAAGGCTCTTTGTGACAGGTTTCTTTCCGACGAGTCATTAGATCATACCGGAAATAGTTGAATGACCACAACAGCAACCTTCAACATAATTATTCAGCCGTAGATCAGCAAAGACAAAGTTGGTTAAGGCTGCTCGACCACCAAGGATAGAGTCCGGATGTCTTATATTGTGAAAAATGACACTTCACCAACTGCTAGCTGCGAACATGATGTTTGGTTATGATAGCATACCTTTAGCAAAATATGACAACAAAATAAAAGTATTGATGTGCTTGTAGCTGCAAAATCTTTACCCCTGTTTTGGAGAAGAAAATGTTTGATTAGTTTAATTAACAGAAAATGTTTTGCTGATATTGATGCAAAACTACTCTTAATGCTCTTGATGCATGACAAAGGAGTTCCTACTCCTCTACACCATCTACTACTGCTAATGATGCATCTTATACTCTGCTTCAAGATGTAGAATCTTGAACATTTTCAATTAACAAGTTTAGGAGAAAATGGATCTCCCGAGATCTCAACTTCACTCCACCGAGAAGATGTGGATGAAATGGATGAAGATCACGGAAAATGAAATGGAAGGAGATACGAGAGAGGGATGGAAGGAGATGAAATTGTTCAAAATCCGAGTGCGATTCATGATTGATCATTCCATCATTTCATCCTTGATCATTCCATCACTTCATCACTTGATCATTTCATTTAATCATTTCTCGTTGTATGTCTTGAGTACAGGTGTTGGGCAAGTTGCTAGGAAATATAAAACCCTCAATGACCAGCAAAATTTGCTGCTTATGTACAATGCATACACTATGTATGAGTAGAGAGGCACTTTTGGGGCCGATAAGCAAGACATTGCAAAAAAAAATTGGAGTGGGTGTTTGGAATATACAAAGAATTTGGAAAAAGCAATGAAGCAAATTAGCGAAGGTAAAGAGGTGGATGTTTCTAATAAAAAAAATTATGGAAGAAAGCCTAAGGACATTAACCTAGAAAAATCCTATCGATCCCATTAAACAAAAGGTCTACCATTAGGTCACTTGCCCGGCAAGCGGGATGTAGCCCCACACACTTCATAGAAAGTTCATGTTAAACTTGATAAGGAGGCATACAAATTGTGTGAAGCCAGCTCTAAAGGACGAGAATAAGAAGGATAGGATGAAATTTTGTTTGTCGATGCTTGATGAGGCTACAACGACAACGCAAGGCCTAAGTTCAAGACTATGCACAATGTTGTCCATATCGCGAAAAGTGGTTTAACATGACAAGAAGAATAAAACATATTATCTGCTTGGATGGGGAGGAAGAGCCTCTGAGGCCTATACATGGCAACTGATTAGCAAGGTAATGTTCTTGAGCCGTTGCTAGGCGAGGTGGGACGATGAAGGAAGCGTGACCTTCTCGGGAAAATCGGTTGTCGGCCATTCGTGAAGGAAGTTCTGCTCAAAGGAGAAGCGACAACAGGCCAGGTACAATGGAGACAAAATCAATAAAGGTTGCGAGAAAAGTGATGAGGAGTTCACGATAGAGAAGGTCTTGCCACAATACAAGCTGTTTGGCCGAAGGTGATCTTGGACGGACCATCTACATTCAGCGGATAATGCTAAGCCCCATATCTTGCGGATGACCGAATTTCTAGAATTGTCGCGAAATTGGACTTCACATCAAAATAATACAACACCTCGCGTCTGATTTGAATGTGCTTGACCTTGGGTTTTCAACTTGCTCCAATCACTGACAGTTATCGAGTCCTAAAACACTACAAGACCTTATTAAGGGTGTTTTGGAGGAATTTGAAGGCTATAGCGTTTACAAGCTCAACAGAATTTTCCTAACTCGCAACGTGCATGATTGAGATCCTAAACCATGCGAGGGGCAATGGGTATAAAATACCCCATGTAAACAAGGAAAGGCTTGAGGGCTTGGGCAACTACCTCCAAGATTATCGTGCCATCCAGAGGTGTATGCAAATGCCTGCACAACTTAGATCTAATGGAGAGGGTTGAGTGATGAGGCATGTCTTTGCTTGTGATGCTTGAGATGAGGCTTGTTCAGATGCTTAGGCGATGGTTTAGATGCTTGAGGCGATGGTTCAGATTCTTGCGATGAGGCTGTGATGCTAGTGATGATGCTTGTGATGCTTGCGATGAAATTTGTGATGCGATGATGATGCTTGTGATGCTTGTGATGAGGTTGTGATGCTAGTGATGAGGTTGTGATGCCGGTGATGATGCTTGTGATGCTTGCGATGAACGTGATGCTAGTGATGATGCTTGTGATGCTTGCGATGAAGGTGTGATGCTGATGATGATGCTTGTGATGCTTGTGATGAGGTTGTGATGCTAGTGATGAGGTTGTGATGCAGGTGATGAATGATGCTTGTGATGCTTGCGATGAGGCTTGTGATGCTAGTGATGATGCTTGTGATGCTTGCGATGAGGCTGTGATGCTAGTGATGATGCTTGTGATGCTTGTGATGAGGTTGTGATGCTAGTGATGGGGTTGTGATGCCAGTGATGATGCTTGTGATGCTTGCGATGAGGCTATGATGCTAGTGATGATGCTTGTGATGCTTGCGATGAGGCTGTGATGCTAGTGATGATGCTTGTGATGCTTGCGATGAGGCTGTGATGCTAGTGATGATGCTTGTGATGCTTGCTTGATGAGGGCTGTGATTTTGTAGTGATGAGGCTGTGATGCGATGATGATGCTTGTGATGCTTGCGATGAGGTTGTGATGCGGTGATGATGCTTGTGATGCTTGTGATGAGGTTGTGATGCTTGTCATGTTTATAATAATCCATATTTGAGTATGTTGGAGTATGTTGTTTGTGTGGAGTATGTTGAAGTATGTCTAACTCCACTTGTATGTGTAACTCCTTTAAATTTTTACTCCAAGTATTTTTACTCCATATTTTTTTACTCCATGTATTTTTATTCCATATATTTTTACTCCATACTCCATTTGTATGTGTATATTTCTACTACTCCATTTGTATGATCACTCTCGATACTCCATAATCCATAATAATCCCAAGAGAAGAGGCGAAGAGAAGAGAAGAGGCAAGAGTAAGAAAGAGAAAAGAGTAAGAAGAAGAGAATTCTTTGCCTGCTGCTCTTCCTACTCCAAGAACTACTCCTACTCCTAACAGAAAGAAATTAAGTTAATTAACTTAAAAAGATTTTCGAGTTAATTAACAGGAGTCAGATTCTAAGGTGTTTTTTGGTGAAGAGGCGGCAAAGATTAAACATTCAAAAACAAAGGAATGGAATGAAGTTTGATCACATTGATCAATGGTTTTTTAGGGGTGTTTTACTGTACCTTTTTATACGCCATCCAAGAATGTGTGCTAAACCTATCATCTAAAACAAGCAAGCACCAAACAATTTACTGCTAAACCTGCTGCTCCAATCTGTTTGTTGAAGTCTACTTGCACAAATTCTTACTGCTTTGCTCCAAGAACAAGGAGAAAGAGAAGAGCAACAATCTTGCACAAGCTGAGCATAAACAGCATCGACCAAGCTGAGTATTTAAGCGGCATCGACCAAGCTGAGCATAAACAAAATTACCAATACTCAAAGGTATTGCACGAGCAGAGTAATTCATTCTGTTCTCTCCCTCATCTTGCACAACCTGTCTTTCTGAAATGCCACATAAGCATGTGTGCTAAACCTTCTACTCCGCTCTGCTTGCACAAATCTCTACAAGATCTATGATCAAATCAGATGTACTATTGTCCACATAAGCGAGTATGTACTTGCTCAAAGCCATGAGATGCTGGTTTGGTCTCTACATTTGTCCCCAATCATAAGAATTCAGAATTTATAGACTAGCTGATCAATCAAATTATGCCATGAAGCAGAGAACAATGCCGCACAGTGTCCTCTTGAGGCTGCTCTTCTATTGCCTCCATGGAAGATTCTCAAGCTCTGCATCCCCAAACCGAACCATCAAATTTTACTAATCCGTCGATTGAGAACCAACGAGCCATTAACTAAAGGAAATCCGCCATTCCTATGTCCACTATGCTACTTTTGGTCACCCCCCTTCTTGATTTGCGAATCAGATGTCTCCAAGTCTGAACATGGGAAGCCAAGCGGTCACAATCACAAGGAAGCGATGAACAAGACACAAGCAACTGCAAGATGTTGAAGAAGGCGTATGGATTTGATCTTCTTGCCTTGGTCCGTGGAGAGCTGTGGGGTGTGGAGCGTCCACATGTGCAGGGGTGAATCATGAGGAAGCTGAAAGAAATCTTGATAAGAACAGGAGATCGTCGAGGAGAGAGGACAAGAAGAAGAAGACCAGGTTGGTTGGGCATGAGAATCGAGACAGGCGTGCCGGGGCCCTGCAGAAGCGGCTAGTGAAGGCGAGCGAGACAGGGACGGCCACCACGAGGAGGGCGTGACGCCGACCTGCGCGATGCGCCCAACTCATGAGGCCCAGCCAGCTCGGCGTGCCTCCTGCTCAAGCTACTCGGCCACTAGCGGCCTGCCGCCTTAGCCTCAGCTGCGCAGCCCTAGGTCTTCACGTAGCGGCATTGCGGCTCGTAACACCTCCTTGTATCGTCGCGTCACCACAGGCTCGGCCTGCTAGCGCGGCCCCTCGACCTCCATGCCAGCGGGAGGCGAGCGCGCACCCGCTTCAAACTCGATCCACCACCTCCGTCGCCGAGATCCGCGGCGCGCGCGGATCACACTCCTCCGTCACCATAAGCCTCGCCGGAGCAAAATCTGAACTTTGACCTTGGACACGGGGTGTGAGTGGAGCAGTGCAGTGGGCGGCAGGTGTGAGTAGAGGCGAAGAATGATGGCGGGGCGAAGTGATGGTCGAGCAGGTAGGTGGTGGCCGGTGAGGTGGCGAGTGGTGGCGCGAGTGAGTCGAGGTGGTGGCTAAGAAGGCGAAGGGAGGAGAAGCGAAGTGAGGTAAATGGGAAAGTGCGTTAATTTATAGCGTGGCTGAAATTGTCGAGTTGCAGCGACAATTATTTGAACAGAGGGAGTATGATTCTATCAAACCATGTACTTACATGTTGTTGGAAATATGAGCAATTTAGAATGATTTTATTAACAAAATACTACATAAAGCATGACTAAAATAGCAAATATAAAGCAAGTTCATGCAATCAGAGAGAAGGTACATCGTCTCCATATATGAACTTGAGGTAAACACATCTAGACAGGACACTAGATGAAGTTGCTTATCTGACAGAACCTAACATCGTAGGGCAGAAACTAGAGCCAAGAATTGTAGGAGGACTTCTACAGAAGGAGAAGAACACGTCGACACGCCAACGAAGTCTGACTTGTCGGTGTCCTGCTGCCATGTCGCTCGAGGAGGTCGTGGCGTCGGGAAGTATCGTCGCAACGGATCGTCCGTGATGAAACAGCCAGTGCTTCATGGCGCTCCCAAAAACCTTATCACCTTCTCCGTACATGACTCAAAAGGTGCGGTCTCGAGCCTCTTGTCGGCGTGCGTGCACGCATAGCTGGGATGAGGAAGAACGTAGCAGCAGCGCAGTTCTCGAGAACTTGTGGCGAGAGGAGAAGAGATTCATGGTGGTCTCTGAGAGGAGCGACCTTCCCTTTAAGCGCAAGAGAAGGAGGCGAGAGGCTGCGCCGGAGCTAAGGAATGCGGGAGCAAGCCAGCAGCAGCTGAAGGGCGCCTCGATTCATGTCTAAAATTAGACATCGCTCGGCTCATTCCACAACCAGCGTCGCATAGGCGAGGAGTGGGCGGAGGAGGAGCGTGGATGTCCCTCTTGTTCTCATGCTCATACAAGGGGAAAGAACCTCCTTATAAGGAGGTCCTATTACCACTCAACTAGCAATGTGGGACTAAACTTTAGTAGTATCCCTTGCTTGTACAATGGGCTAAGTGAGCCTCTAGGATTTATTAGGAATTTCGAAATAGTTATTGGCTGCCCAATATAGACTAATCGAGCAATCCCCCGATCAGACATAGAAATTTGCCTTTGGTTTCAAAACACTTTATATACAGTCGCATGAGTGATAAGTTGAACTTCCGCCTAGAACTCTATGCTACACTAGTAAGCAACTTGAGGATTGGGCGGCTTGAACTGCAAGTTTTGTGGAATCTAGCTTCACATAAAGCCTGACCGTCGTGGCTCCGTGGCTCCTGCGGGTGGAGCTTATGCATCAACTCCGTGACCTTTCATGAGTTTACTAGAGAGAACCCTATTCTCATAGATTTGGGCGTTGGAGTCAGACTCATATAGGTGTGTTCTTCAAAAGATGTATGCGGATAACATCTTTGCTTAAATAAACTTAGAACACATTAAGATATACATCAACCTGCCATGCAGATTAGGAGTATTGTATCTTCATGGAGTGGTTTTGTGAATAGTAGGATACTTCCTCTTGACCAACAACTTGTCTTCCCATCTAATTCACGGATCTCCGATCAAAGAATAGATCATCTGTGAACAACTCATATTGTGGTCTCATACCCATCTCCCTCGATGCATTATCTATCACATTCGCGATAGACCCTTGGTAAAAGCATCTGCCAGATTTTAGGCGTTGATATAATCCAGCATAACTCGGAGTTTTCATTTTCCGAAGACTTTAACCTCTCGACGTGTCTTGATGACTTCATGTTATCCTTTGAGCTGCTCACTGTGATCACAGTTGATTTGCTGATTCATAAGGACACCGTCAGTTTCTCAACAACGGCAAGTCATCTCAAACCGGAAGCCAATCTGCCAACCAGCGTATCTAGTCTTGTGAGTTGCTTCCATTGTTGACCTCGTTAAGAGGCTCTGCAAGACTTCAAGAAACACGCCACCTCCATGAGTGAATACATATCCGCTCGGTGGCCTTTATCTCATCGCTCGAGATCCAGTTTGAGTCACTATACCCTTCAAGCACCTTGGGTGCCGGGTTAGTGAATTCCATAATTTGAAGGCTTTCAAATAGCATAAAACTCTCTCTAGAGCTTTCAATGCACATCTCCTTGTTTTGAGACAAACCAACTCAGGTTTAACACAAAGAGTGTCGCTTGTAGCATGCAACCTCCACTTCTTAATTAAATTGTTACTATTAACTAATTGTTAATCATCCTTTGAATACGAATTGAAACTACTGTCTCAACATGCAACACTAATAGGATCAGAAAAAAACATAAAAACCACAACCAACATAAGTAACGCTCTTCAAACAAATTTCATGAGGTAACCCGATTCAAAGAACAGCTACAAATGGCAAAGCTTTGGGGGACGCCTATTCCCTGGACGAGGCGCGGCCTTAACGCAAGGCTCCGCCCTGGGACTACCGGTGCAGGCCTTTCAAGTAAGCCACAAGGCGCGGCGAGGGTTTCTCTCTCGGCGGGGAAGCCGGCCCGGGGGCCCCCCCCCCCCGGGCCCAACCCCCGGGGCCCCCCGGGCCCTCGGGCCTTTTTGGGCCCCCACCGGGCTCTTTCCCGGCTTCCCCCGGGCGGGGGAAAGGGGAAAATCGGGCCGACCCTTCCCCCGGGCGCCAGGGCGCGGGGCCCCGGGGCCCCCCGGCCCGGGGGGGGCCCCCGGGCGCGGGCTCACGCCCACCCGGCGCCCGGGGGTTTCCTTTCGGGAAAACCGTTCCGGCCCCCTCCCCCGGGGCCTTTCCTCGCGCCACCCCGGGGGGCCTTGTACTTTTCAATAGTACCATCAGGCCTAAGCTTCTTCTTGAATACCCATTTGCATCCTATTGTTGGGGAACGAGCAGAAATTCAAAATTTTCACGCATCACCAAGATCAATCTATGGAGATTCTAGCTACGAGGAAAGGAGAGTGCATCTACATACCCTTGTAGATCACTAAGCGGAAGCGTTCATGAGAACGAGGTTGAAGGAGTCGATTCGTCGTGATCCAAATCACGGAGATCCTAGTGCCGAACGGACGGCACCTCCGCTGCTCAACACACGTGTACAGCCGGTGGCGTCCCACGCCTTGATCCAGCAAGGAGAGGGAGAGGTTGAGGAAGACTCCATCCAGCAGCAGCACAACGGCATGGTGGTGATGGAGGAGCATGGCATCCCTGCAGGCTTCGCCAAGCACCAAGGGAGAGGAGGAGGAGGAGAGGGCTGCACTGGAGAGGGAGGCTCTGTGTGTTATGGGCAGCCCCTGTGGCCTCATATATATAGGGGAAAGGGGCTGCGCCCCTTTAGGGTTTCCCACCCCAAGGGGTGCGGCCAGCCCTAGATGGGACTTGGGGCGGCGCCAGAGGCGGGAGTGCCTCCCAAGTCAAGTGGAGGCCCTCCTTAGGGTTTCCCCCCTCCCATGCGATGGGCCTTGGGGGCTGGTTCCCTTGGCCCATTATGGCTAGGCACCCCCTACAGCCCATGCTACTGTATTGACGTGGTGGAAATTTCCGGACCTCCGGACCCCTCCGAATCCTCCGAACCTTCCTCGAAGCTTCGGTACAATACCATGAAAAACCCGAACTTTTTCCTAACCCGAACAACAACTTTCCATATATAGATCTTTACCTCCGACCATTCCGAACTCCTCGTGACGTCCGGGATCTCATCCGGGACTCAACAACATTCGTAACCACATACAAGCTTCCTATATAACCCTGAAGCGCCACCGAACCTTATGTGTAGACCCTACGGGTTGGAGACAAGCGCACATGACCGAGACGTTCTCCGTCAATAACCAACAGCGGATCTGGATACCCATGTTGGCTCCTACATGTTCCACGATGATCTCATCGGATGAACCACGATGTCAAGGACTCAATCGATCCCGTGATACAATTCCCTTTGTCTAGCGGTATTGTACTTGCCCGAGATTCGATCGTCGGTATACCGATACCTTGTTCAATCTCGTTACGGCAAGTCTCTTTACTCGCCCGTAACACATCATCCCGTGATCAACCCCTTGGTCACACTGTGCACATTATGATGATGTCCTACCGAGTGGGCCCAGAGATACCTCTCCGCTTACACGGAGTGACAAATCCCGCCTCGATCCGTGTCAACCCAATGGTCACTTTCGGAGATACCAGAGTGCACATTTATAGTCACCCGCCATTGCCGTTGTGACGTTTGATACACCCAAAGCACTCCTCACGGTATCCGGAATTGCACGATCTCATGGTCTAAGGAAGAGATACTTGACATTGGAAAAGCTCTAGCAAAACGAACTACACGATCTTGTGCTATGCTTAGGATTGTCTTGTCCATCACATCATTCTCCTAATGATGTGATCCCGTTATCAATGACATCCAATGTCCATGGTTAGGAAACCATAACCATCTATTGATCAACGAGCTAGCCAATAGAGGCTTGCTAGGGACATGGTGTTGTCTATGTATCCACACATGTATTTGAGTTTCCTATCAATACAATTATAGCATGGATAATAAACGATTATCATGAACAAGGAAATATAATAATAATAACTAATTTATTATTGCCTCTAGGGCATATTTCCAACAGTCTCCCACTTGCACTAGAGTCAATAATCTAGTTCACATCGCCATGTGATTAACACTGATAGGTCACATCGCCATGTGACCAACATCCAAAGAGTTTACTAGTGTCTTAAACTAGTTCACATCACCATGTGATTAAGTCTCAATGAGTTCTGGGGTTTGATCATGTTTTGCTTGTGAGAGAGGTTTTAGTCAACGGTCCGAACCTTTCAGATCCGTGTGTACTTCGCAATTCTCTATGTCATATTGTAAATGCTGCTTTCACGCCCACTTGGAGCTATTCCAAATGGTTGCTCCTCTATACGTATCCGGTTTGCTACTCAGAGTCACTCGGATAGGTGTTAAAGCTTGCATCGACGTAACCCTTTACGCCGAACTCTTTATCACCTCCATAATCGAGAAACATGTCCTTATTTACTCCAAGGACAATTTTTGACCGCTGTCCAATGATCCCCATTCTGGATCATTCTTGTACCCTTGATCGACTCATGGCAAGGCACACTTCCGGTGCGGTACACAGATAGCATACTATAGAGCCTACGTCTAAAGCATAGGGACGACCTTCGTCCTTTCTCTCTTTCTGCCGTGGTCGAGCTTTAACTCTTAATTCATACCTTACAACTCAGGCAAGAACTCCTTTTGATCGATCCATCTTGAACACCTTCAAGATCATGTCAAGGTATATGCTCATTTGAAAGTACCATTGCGGTTTTTGATCTATCCTCATAGATCTTGATGCTCAATGTTCAAGTAGCCTAATCCAGGTTTTCTATTGAAAACACTTTTCAAACAACCCTATATGCTTTCCAGAATTCTACATCATTTCGATCAACAATATGTCAACAACATATACTCATCGAAATTTATAGTGCTCCCACTCACTTCTTTGGAAATACAAATTTCTCATAAACTTTGTATACACCCAAAATCTTTGATCATCTCATCAAAGTGCACATTCCAACTCCGAGATGCTTACTCCGGTCCTTAGAAAGGATCATGGAGCCAGATACCTCTTAGCATCCTTAGGATCGACAAAACTTTTCGATTGTATCACATACAACCTTTCCTTATAAAACTGGTAAGGAAACTCGCTTTTGACATCCATCTGCCAGATTTCATAAATGCAGCTAATGCTAACATGATTCCGACGGACTTAAGCATCGCTACGAATGAGAGAATCTCATCGTAGTCAACTCCTTGAACTTGTGAAAAACTCTTCGCCACAAGTCGAGCTTCATAGACGGTGATATTACCGTCCACGTCCGTCTTCTTCTTAAAGATCCATTCATCTCAATGGCTTGCCGATCATCGGGCAAGTCCACCAAAGTCCATGCTTTGTTATGATACATGGATCCTTCCTCGGATTTCATGGTTTCTAACCACTTGTCGGAATTTGGGCCCACCATCGCTTCTCCATAGCTCGTAGGTTCATTGTTGTCTAGCAACATGACCTTCAAGACAGGATTGCTGTACCACTCAGAAGTAGTACGCATCCTTGTCACCCTACGAGGTACGGTAGTGACTTGATCCGAAACTTCATGATCACTATCATAAGCTTCTACTTCAATTGGTGTAGGTGCCACGGAACAACTTCCTTGTGCCCTGCTACACACTTGTTGAAGTGACGGTTCAATGACCTCATCAAGTCTCCACCATCCTCCCACTCAACTTTTCGAGACGAACTTTTCCTCGAGAAAGGACCCGATTCAAGAAACAATCCCTATTGCTTTCGGATCTGAATTAGGAGGTATACCCAACCGCTTTGGGTGTCCTATGAAGATGCATTTTATCCGCTTTGGGTTCGAGCTTATCAACCTGAAACTTTTTCACATAAGCGTTGCAGCCCCAAACTTTAAGAAACGACAACTTAGGTTTCTCCAAACGGTGTCGCCTCAACGGAATTACGTGGTGCCCTATTTAAGTGAGTGTGGTTGTCTCTAATGCCTAACCCATGAACGATAGTGGTAATTCGATAAGAGACATCATGGTACGCACCATATCCAATAGAGTGCAACTATGATGTTCGGACACACCATCACACTATGGTGTTCCAGCGGTATTAATTGTGAAACAATTTCCACAATGTCTTAATAGTGTGCCAAAACTCGAACTCAGACATCCATCTCTATGATCACATCATAGACATTTTATCCTCTTGTCACGAAGATCTTCAATTTCACTCTGAAATTACTTGAACCATTCAACAATTCAGACTTGTGTTTCATCAAGTAAATATACTCAACATATACCGAATCATCTGTGAAGTCGTAACATAATGATATTCATCTGCATGCCTCAAAGACTCATTGGACTGCACACATCAAAATGTGTTACTTCCAACAGGTTGCTACCTTGTTCCATCTTATCGAAACCGAGGCTTTTAGGTCATCTTGCCCATGTGGTATGTTTTGCATATCTCAAGTGATTCAAAATCAAGTGAGTCCAAACGATCCATCTGCATGGAGTTTCTTCATGCATATACACCAATAGACATGGTTCGCATGTCTCAAACTTTTCATAAATGAGTGAGTCCAAAGATCCATCAACATGGAGCTTCTTCATGCTTTTACACCAATATGACTTACATGGCAGTGCCACAAGTAAGTGGTACTATCATTACTATCTTATACATTTGGCATGAAAATGTGTATCACTACGATCGAGATTCAATAAACCATTTTTAGGTGCAAGGCCATCGAAGGTATTATTCAAATAAATAGAGTAACCATTATTCTCCTTAAATGAATAACCAGACAAGATAGACATAATCCAATCATGTCTATGCTCGCATAAACACCAAATGATAATTATTCTGGTTTAATACTAATCTTGATGGTAGAGGGAGCGTGCGATGTTTGATCATATCAACCTTGGAAACAATTCCAACACTTATCGTCAGCTCACCTTTAGCTAGTCTCCTTTTATTCCGTAGCTTTTATTTCGAGTTACTAACATTTAGCAACCGAACCGGTATCTAATACCCAGGTGCTACTAGGAGTACTAGTAAAGTACACATTAACATAATGTATATCAAATATACTTCTATCGACCTTGCCTGCCTTCTTATCTACCAAGTATCTAGGGTAATTCTACTCGGTGGATGTTTCCCTTATCTCGTAAGCACTTAGTCTCGGGTTTGGGTTCAACCTTGGGTTCCTTCACTGGAGCAGCAACTGATTTGCCGTTTCATGAAGTGTCCCTTCTAGCCCTTGCCCTTCTTGAAACTAGTGGTTCCATCAACCATCAACAATTGATGCTCCTTCTTGATTTCTACTTTCGCGATGTCAAACAACGCGAATACCTCAAGGATCATCATATCTATCCCTGATTTGTTATAGTTCATCACGAAGCTCTAGCAGCTTGGTGGCAATGACTTTGGAGAAACATCACTATCTCATCTGGAAGTTCAACTCCCACTCGATTTAAGTGATTGTTGCACTCAGACAATCTGAGCACAAGCTCAACGATTGAGCTTTTCTCCCTTAGTTTGCAGGCTAAGAAAATCGCCGGAGGTCTCATACCTCTTGGCGTGGGCACGAGCCTGAAATCCCAATTTCAGCCCTCAAACATCTTATATGTTCCGCGACGTTTCAAAACGTCTTTGGTGCCTCAACTCTAAACCGCTTAACCGAACTATCACGTAGTTATCAAAAGCGTGTATGTCCGATGTTCGCAACATCCACAAACGACGTTTGGGGTTCAGCACACTGAGCGGTGCATTAAGGACATAAGCCTTCTACTGTCCGCATAATCGCTACTTTCAACTTTCAACTATATTTTCTCTAGGAACATATCTAAACAGTGGAACTAAAGCGCGAGCTTACGACATAATTTGCAAAAGGTCTTTTGACTATGTTCAAGATAATTAAGTTCATCTTATGAACTCCCACTCAGATAGACATCCCTCGGTCATCTAAGTGATTACATGATCCGAATCAACTAGGCCGTGTCCGATCAACACGTGAGACGGACTAGTCATCATCGGTGAACATCTTCATGTTGATCGTATCTACCATACGACTCATGCTCGACCTTTCGGTCTCCGTGTTCCGAGGCCATGTCTTCACATGCTAGGCTCGTCAAGTTAACCCTAAGTGTTTCTGCGTGTGTAAATCTTGCTTACACCCGTTGTATGTGAACGTAAGAATCCATCACACCCGATTAACACGTGGTGCTTAGAAGCGACTAACTGTAGCAACGGTGCACGATTAGGGAGAACACTTCTTGAAATTTTGTAAGGGATCATCTTATTTACTACCGTCGTTCTAAGTAAACAAGATGCATAAACATAATAAACATCACATGCAATTATATAGTAGTGACATGATATGGCCAATATCATATTGCTCCTTTGATCTCCATCTTGGGGCTCCATGATCATCATTGTCACCGCATGACACCATGATCTCCATCATCATGATCTTCATCATTGTGTCTTCATGAAGTTGTCTCGCCAACTATTACTTCTACTACTATGGCTACGGTTAGCAATAAAGTAAAGTAATTACATGGCGTTGTTTAATGACACGCAGGTCATACAATAAATAAAGACAACTCCTATGGCTCCTGCCGTTGTCATACTCATCGACATGCAAGTCGTGAATCCTATTACAAGAACATGATCAATCTCATACATCACATATCATTCATCACATTCTTCTTGGCCATATCACATCACATAGCATACCCCGCAAAAACAAGTTAGGCGTCCTCTAATTGTTGTTGCATGTTTTACGTGGCTGCTTTGGGTTTCTAGCAAGAACGTTTCCTACCACATAAAACCACAACGTGATATGCCAATTGCTATTTACCCTTCATAAGGACCCTTTTCATCGAATCCGTTCCGACTAAAGTGGGAGAGACGGCACCCGCTAGCCACCTTATGCACCAAGTGCATGTCGTCGGTGGAACTGTCTCACGAAAATGCGTGTAAGGTCGGTCCGGCCGCTTCATCCCACAATACCGTCGAAACAAGATTGGACTAGTAACGGTAAGCATATTGAACAACATCAACGCCCACAACTACTTTGTGTTCTACTCGTGCAAAGAATCTACGCAATAGACCTAGCTCATGATGCCATTGAGGGGAGCGTGGCAGAAATTCAAAATTTTCACGCATCACCAAGATCAATCTATGGAGATTCTAGCTACGAGGGAAAGGAGAGTGCATCTACATACCCTTGTAGATCGCTAAGCGGAAGCGTTCATGAGAACGGGGTTGAAGGAGTCGTGTCGTGATCCAAATCACCGGAGATCCTAGTGCCGAACGGACGGCACCTCGCGTTCAACACACGTACAGCCCGGTGACGCCTCCCACGCCTTGATCCAGCAAGGAGAGAGGAGAGGTTGAGGAAGACTCCATCCAGCAGCAGCACAACGGCATGGTGGTGATGGAGGAGCGTGGCAATCCCCAGGCTTCGCCAAGCACCAAGGAGAGGAGGAGGAGGAGGCAGGGCTGCGCTGGAGAGGAGGCTCTCGTGTGTTATGGGCAGCCCCTGTGGCCTCATATATATAGGGGAAGGGGGCTGCGCCCCTTTAGGGTTTCCCACCCCAAGGGGTGCGGCCAGCCCTAGATGGGACTTGGGGCGGCCAAGAGGGGAGGAGTGCCTCCCAAGTCAAGTGGAGGCCCTCCCCTTAGGGTTTCCCCCTCCCATGCGCATGGGCCTTGGGGGCTGGTTCCTTGGCCCATTATGGCTAGGGCGCCCCCTACAACCCATGCTACTGTATTGGACGTGGTGGAACAATTTCCGGACCTCCGGACCCCTCCGGAATCCTCCGGAACCTTCTCGAAGCTTCCCGGTACAATACCGAAAAAACCCGAACTTTTTCCGGAACCCGAACAACAACTTTCCATATATAGATCTTTACCTCCGGACCATTCCAGAACTCCTCGTGACGTCCGGGATCTCATCCGGACTCAACAACATTCGGTAACCACATACAAGCTTCCTATATAACCCTAGCGCCACCGAACCTTAGTGTGTAGACCCTACGGGTTCGGAGACAAGCGCACATGACCGAGACGTTCTCCGGTCAATAACCAACAGCGGATCTGGATACCCATGTTGGCTCCTACATGTTCCACGATGATCTCATCGGATGAACCACGATGTCAAGGACTCAATCGATCCCGTATACAATTCCCTTTGTCTAGCGGTATTGTACTTGCCCGAGATTCGATCGTCGGTATACCGATACCTTGTTCAATCTCGTTACGGCAAGTCTCTTTACTCGTTCCGTAACACATCATCCCGTGATCAACCCCTTGGTCACACTGTGCACATTATGATGATGTCCTACCGAGTGGGCCCAGAGATACCTCTCCGTTTACGGAGTGACAAATCCGTCTCGATCCGTGTCAACCCAATGGTCACTTTCGGAGATACCTGTAGTGCACATTTATAGTCACCCGATTACGTTGTGACGTTTGATACACCCAAAGCACTCCTACGGTATCCGGGAATTGCACGATCTCATGGTCTAAGGAAGAGATACTTGACATTGGAAAAGCTCTAGCAAAACGAACTACACGATCTTGTGCTATGCTTAGGATTGGGTCTTGTCCATCACATCATTCTCCTAATGATGTGATCCCGTTATCAATGACATCCAATGTCCATGGTTAGGAAACCATAACCATCTATTGATCAACAAGCTAGCCAATAGAGGCTTGCTAGGGACATGGTGTTGTCTATGTATCCACACATGTATTTGAGTTTCCTATCAATACAATTATAGCATGGATAATAAACGATTATCATGAACAAGGAAATATAATAATAATAACTAATTTATTATTGCCTCTAGGGCATATTTCCAACACCTATAGGTTTGCACCCATAAGGACGATCAGTTATCTCCCAAGTTTCATTCGCCAAGATGGAATCCATCTCGCCTGAACCGCTTCCTTCCGAGAGTCAGCATCTTCCGATGCATAGGCCTCCGAAATAGAACCTGGAGTGCCATCTATGAGATACACAAGAAAATCATCACCAAAGGACTTTGCTGTCCTCATCTCTTGCTCCTAGTAGGAACTTCATTGTTCTCCTCCATAGGACTTTCAAGGTGTTCCATCGAAATGGCAGGTTCAAGAATTGTAATCGGTTCTGATTCGATGAACTAGGCATCTCCCGATTAGATGAGGTAGCCATATCCTTCATGGGAAAGATATCTTCAAAGAAAGTCGCATCATTCGACTCCATGATCGCACGACATGCATGTGAGGTACCTCATATTTACAACCAAGAATCTATAGCCAATGCTATGAAAAGCATATCCAGAAAACACAATCCACAGTTTTGGTCCCAGCTTTACGCTTCTTTGGAATTGGCACGTTGACTTTCGCCAAACAACCCCAGGTTCGTAGATAAGAGAGCTTTAACCTTTTATTCTCCCATTCCTCGAATGGAGTTATCTCTTTGTTCTTTGTGGGAACTCGGTTTTGGACATGACATGCAGTCAATATCGCCTCCCCACCATGCCTTGAGAGACCCGATGTGTCTAACATGGCATTAACCAAATCAGTTAGAGTACGGTTCTTTCTTTTGGCCACCCCATTTGACTGAGGTGAGTAGGAGGCGTCCTCTCATGGATTATACCATGTTCCGCATAAAAACATCAAATTCATTGGAAAAATACTCTCCACCACGGTCGGACCTAAGCCTCTTGATTTTTCGATCAAGTTGGTTTTCCACTTCAGCTTTATAGATCTTGAAAAGTTCAAAGCCTCATCCTTAGATTTCAGAAGATACACGCAAGTATCTAGTGGAGTCGTCAATTAACGTCATGAAATATTTCTTTCCACCTTTTGTCAAAACACCATTCATTTCACATAGATCTGAATGTATAAGTTCTAGTGGTGCAAGATTTCTCGTCTCCATGATCACGTGAGACTTACGAGGTTGCTTAGCTTGCACACACTTGACACTTAGATCCCTTGACAGTGGTGAAACTAGGGATTAAGTTCAACTTCGCTAGTCGCGACATGCAACCAAAGTTAACATGACAAAGACGTGAATGCCACACATTTGATTCACTATTGTTGCAAATATGATTAATAACTTTATTGCAAGCGTCGATAAGGATAAACGAAACAGGCCTCTGAATCATAGCCTTTACCAACAAAGGTTCCATACTTGGAGATTACAAATTTATTCGACTCAAAGACAAGCTTGTAGCCATCTCTACGTAAGAGATCCGCTAATAAGATTTTTATTGACGGAGGGACATAATGCACGTTCTTCACCAGACGATCTTCCCGAAGTAAACTTCAGATCGACCGTGCCAATACCACGGACGAAGCACTTGAACCGTTGCCCATCAAGACGCTTGAAGTCCCTGCGACCGATAAGACGAAAACATGGAAATATCACCGCATACATGCACATTAGCACCCGTGTCAATCAACCAATCAGGAGAATGACATACCGAAAGAATAGTGGAAATATACCATACCCAGCATCCTTCATGTCGGTGTCTCCAATGACAACATTAGCGGTCTTGTCGCCTTTCCTGTGATGACGCTTGTCATAGCGATTAGGGCAACTAGGAGCCCAATGATCAGGATCTCCACACATGACAAGCACCTTTCTTCTTGTCATTCTTCTTCTTGAAGTTCGTGTGTTGCACAGCCTTGTTCTTTCCATCAAACTTTTCTTTACCATCAAACTTGCCCTTATTCTTGAACTTGTGGGGCTGGAAGTTCGCTACATACCACATTGGCACTAGATCCTCCCTTAATACCTCGAGCACATGTGTCCTTTGCTCTCGCCTTTTCTTCCACATCAAGAGTACCAATGAGATCCGAAACGGAAAACTCCTGTCTCTTATGCTTCAGTAAGGTAGCAAAGTTCCTCCATGAAGGAGGAAGCTTAATAATGATACCCCGCAACAAACTTGTCCGTAGTATGCAATTGAAGTGCTCAAGTTCTCTAGCAAATGATCTGTATCTCATGAGCCTGCTCAACCACGGGCGCTCTTCAATCAACCTGTAATCATAGAATTGCTCCATGATGTACAGCTCGGTGTCGCATCCGAGACCCCAAACTTGGCCTCGAGTGCATCCCACATATCTTTTCCATTGTCAATTGACGCATAAGCATCAACTATATTCTCACCAAGAACACTCAAGAGAGCAGCCTTAAACAGAGTATCCATTTTCTGAAAAGCTTGTGCCTATTGGGCATCTTGCTCTCCTTCAGGTTTGCCAAGAGTGGCGTCATAGCAGCTCATGGTCTGAAACCATAAGACTGCTCTCACGCGCCACCTCTTATAGTGGATACCCTCAAACATAGGAGGTCTCATAGAAGCAGCAAAACCACTCGGGATAAATTGCCTATAATAAGGTTTTTGGATTGTTGGAAATATGAGCAATTTACCGAATGATTTTATTAACAAAAATACTAGATAAAGCATGACTAAAATAGCAAATATAAAGCAAGTCATGCAATCTGACAGAGAGAAGGTAAACATCGCTCCATATATGAACTTGAGGTAAACACATCTAGAACAGACACTAGATGAAGTTGCTTATCTGAAACAGAATCTAACATCGTGGGCAGAAACTAGAACCAAGAAATGTAGGAGGACTTCTAACAGAAAGGAGAAGAACACATACGGCACAGCAGCAGCAGAAGTGCTGGACTTGGGGACACCTTCGTGATGAAACAGCCAGTAGTCGCGCTGAGCGCTCCCCAAAAACCTTATCACCGACATCGGCTCATTCCCGCAACCCACGGCGCGTCGTGGCGAGGCGGGCGGCGGAGGAGCATGCGTGGATGTCGCTCTTGTTCTCATGCTCATACAAGTGGGGAAAGAACCTCCCTTATAAGGAGGTCCAATTCCCACTCAACTAGCAATGTGGGACTAAACTTTAGTAGTATCCCTTGCCTTGCACAAATGGGCTAAGTGAGCCTTTAGGATTTATTAGGAATTTCTGAAATAGTTATTGGGCTGCCTCAATATAGACTAAATTCCAGCACATGTTTCCTCTCTTTCTTCCTGTCTACCTGATGCAAACTTTTTAGATGGTTTGACGATGCCGAAATTGAAGAAGCAATTAGTAATTAAAACTAACACCTGCAAAAGAAAAGTAAATAAAACTAACATAAACTTAACAAAAGCATCAATTCATCTTGACAAGATCATCAATTCGACTTGACAAAATCGCACAGGGTAGTATTCCAAGGAAATAAATTGCACAAGGTATAGGTGAGACATACCTTCTCTCATTCTCTTGCGTGGGCGGGGCCGGCGATGGAGCATCCGCTGCTGCCTGCGCTGTGTGTTGCTCTTATTCCTTGAGTCGCCGGGAATCATGGAGATAAAATAAGGTCATCGACTCATCGAGGCGGCGTACAGGCAAGATTAATTGGGGAGATGTAGATAAGCCTGGACCTTGAGTCATCGCTGGCCGTTGATTAGATCAAGTGAATTAGTCAATTAGCGATACTCTCAGAAAAATAGCCAATTAGTAGCGCCACCAGGGCATCATATGCATGCGTGGTGAATGTATCATGCAGATCGAGATCGATCAATCCCAAATCTAGCTAGCCATCACTTTTTCATGTGTGGTGTGACATGCCCATAAGGCTAGCCATAGTGAAAGTAACATAAGTAGTAACATAGATGCCACATAAGCAAAAATGATGAGGTGGTAAGTAGTTAATAAGAAGAGAGACAAGTAGAGTAACATAATATGTTACCATCACATAACGTTTTTCAATGTAAAATGAGTGTACAAAGTAATAAATGAAGATATCTATGTTACCACATACATAACACTACCCACTATGAAGGTAGTAGTCTATGTTACTCTCCACTATGACCAGCCTAACTAGCATCAGCCGCTCCATCGTACTTGCACCAATTAAGACTGAGTTCGCCTCATCTCAATCTTTGCTATCCTAATCTCTTAGAGCCACTATTAGTCGTTACTCGATTTCAGGGAGATTTTGGTTACTGGGTGCAATCGTTGAGAGATGCTAGTACGGATTATCTTCAAATGGTTTGAATGACGAGCTAATAATTGGCTAGGTGTTTAGTCATCCTAGTCTGCTTTTTGCCGGCTATACCTTTTTTTACTTTATTTCACTTCGTTCCGGCTCCTTTTGTGAGCCAGTATTACCTCAGGCTTTGTCTTCATACTTTCATTTAATAAAATGGTTGTATGGAGCACTCTGATACAGAAATTGCGGGCTTTCCTCCCTTTCTTAAAAAAAGCTATCCTAATCTCTTAGCTTCAACAATGACTTCAGAAGCATTTGCTCTTAGGACCACCGCCGTAGACGCCGTCGTTTTGGCCATGCTACTAATGCTAGCGCTGCCAACCTTAGGCTTTCTTTGATTTGTAGGAATCTTGTAGGTATTTTATAGGATAGAATTTTCAAAGAAAAAATTTCTATGAAGCCTTTTGGTTTGTAGGAATGGATTCCTATTTCTATGTAGGATAGTACCCAATCCTTCATATTTCAAAGAAAAAAAAACATTAGCCTAGACTTAATGGAAAAAATCATATCCTATGCATTAAATGACATCTCTTTGTTTATAGAAATTAAGATGCATGTCATCTAACTTCCTATGAAGTTTCTATTCCTACAATATTTCTATCCTATACCAAAGGAGGCCTTAGCATGCAGGACGCATCCGGCTCCGGCTCCAGCTCCGTCTCCAGCTCCTCCGGCACCAGTTCTGGCCCCGGCTCCAGCTCCGGCTCCGGCACATGTTCCGGCCCCGGCTCCGGCACCGGTGACGCTGTGCCAGGACTGTGACACGCGGTGTCGGGCGAGGTTGACGTGCGAAGCCTACGTTGCCACGGCAGGGTGCGGAAATGCCTGCACCGTCGACGTCACGCCGGCGTGCACAACTTGCAAATCCAGTGTCGTGCAGTCGTGCACGACCTACTGCAACGATAAGTGCGCGCCCGACGACTGCGCCTTCTCATGCAGCACATTCTGCACCGGTCAAACCGAGCAGACCGCATGTCGGAACGAGTGCAGTCCCTACTCCTTCTACAAGCAGCAGGTCAAAATATGCAAAGCATGCGAGTCCAGTGCCGCCACGAGGTGCATCGACGCCTGCAGCAGCGAGTGCAAGTCCAACCGCGTCAGCAGCGGCTGATAAATTAACCCCTACACTCAAATGTTGAACCCCAATAATCATGCGAACAAGAGACCACATAAGCAAATATTTAGTTGTTTCAAACATATTATGTCATTTATGTTGAATACATATTTTACAACTATAAATAATCAAAAAATAAATTATATGGCATCTCAGTTTATTTACCATATAACTAATTAAATATTAACGTTACATACAACCAGATATCTCATTAAAATATGTTGTCCTTCCCAGAGTCGTCATCTCCCATCTCCACGTATGCTCCAATGCCAACTTTCGCTCTCACTCATGTTAGAGATACGACAGGCAAACGAAACGACAAAACATGGCGGCTGTATACATCCATCAGCTGGCTATAGTATGTGCCATGCTCTACCATTGAACTAAATCTGATAAAGCGACATCAGTAGCAAATACACGGCATCAAATTTATTGTTTGTTTTCGTCGTTCAATACAACTGCCACAAAACTGAGATCTATCCTAAATTGTAACCATACTCAATGTCAACTTGTACTATGGGAATGGAGCCAGCGGTACATAGCATGTAGACTACATAAACCACAAAGCAGTTTACTCAAATATAATAATCAAGGCTATCTTCGGGTGTGTACCTTTCGAAATAAAATGTTTATGGTCTGATGGATGCAGTGCATAGTTGAGAACATTTTATTTAGATTTCACAATAAATTATTATTGGTAAAGAAAATCTTATTTATCCACTGCAGAATTGACTGCCCTTGATCGCACCACCATCCCATCGTCTTCAGACTACATAATTTCCTCCACCACATCGTGGTGCTAGAGGAATTTGGTCACCACATAAATCTTCACCAATCCCCACAAACGGAAAAACCTCACGTTAGTGATGGACCCTCCTCCATTAATCCGAACGAGTTATAGTCACCAGAGTGGAGAATGAGTTCATCCGCGTCAACGCCATTCGCATCTACAGAACCAACGATGAAAATGTCGCCGCCCATCGCCGTCATAGGGGCGGTTCTCTCTTCTCCTACACAACTCTCACTTTTTACTCCTTGAAATTTTTAGTCCTTTTAAAGCTCGTGTTGAATATTTACGCATTATGGGGTTCATCCATGCAACAACTTTATATTACACGTCAATGCATATTTTATTCATGTAAGATGTAACATGCCAAAATATTAACCAGAAAAAGCTATCGTCCGGACTCCTCCCACATCAAATAAACAATAGCGCCCCCCCACATTCATCCCGCACCTCCCTCCCTCGCCACCGGCCCACCGGCCACCAATGCAGGGGCGGGCCCAGTTCAATTCATGGGTATTCAGTTGAATACCCATAATTTTTGCCAAAGAAATTTGCATATATAACGTGCGTACCATGTATTATATCAAAAAAAGACAATATTTACGCAGAATAGCAGGCTGCATGCGCTTTCAGCCCAAGGAATAGCCAGCCCGCTTCCGCTTTCTCCTTCTCTCCCGCTCAACATGGCCCAGTGGCCCAATTATCTTTTATCTAGTGGACGTGGGGTCAATTGCACGATCGATCAATCACACGAACCGGCGCCTCCACTCCTAGTTCTGATCGCTAGCACGCCGCACAGCCGCACGGCGGCAAGGGCATCGGGCGCAGATCGAGCGAGCACAGGACGGTGCCGCGCATACATCCGCGCGGAGATTGAGTCGAGGCATCGATCTCATTCGTCGTCAACGATCGATCCTTTCAGATACGTTTTATAATCTTTTTCATCTAATGTGATCACGTTAGGGCCTTTTGGGTTAAATTTTGGATTGTTGTCTCGATTCAATCTATGGAGGTGCTTCATAGTTGTTTGTTGGTCAAATCTTTTCCTTTTTTGAAGACATGGGCATAGTAGTACCGGATGTGAATTTGTTTTGGATGAATCGACATTAGTACTATCGATTGTACCCTCCATTTGTACCAGATTTCGCCACTTTGATATGTTATAAATAATTTGTCCTTTCATATGTTGAGCAATTCCAAGTTATGATCCCGTTAAAAAATCAGGTTATGACCAATTATATGAATCTGAGATATTATTCCCAATTATACATTTATATTATACAATTCATATAACATGGTGCTATAATCATTTATACTTGCCGAAAACAAGAGGATGCAAAAAAATTGTAACCTTCGAAATTTTGAATACACACTCTATGAATCCTGGGCCCGCCCCTGCACCAATGTATGCCTCCATTTTCACTTAGCTACCATTTCAGCCTGTCATCATCTATTAAAATGACAGTATATTTTGTTTTGCTTTGAATACGAGTAGCAATTATATGTTAGTCAACATGCATGGATGTACTCCATATGTGGGAAGAATGGAATAGTATATAGTGTACTATGCTCCCTCCATGTCAACTTTGTAACATGCATGATAACGTGCAAATCTCCCATCGTACTTCGTGCCTAACGTGGTGCATTCAGCATGCAGATCGAGATCCATGCATTGCGAATCTAGCTAAAGTGGGTCTCCTATGCACTGCGAATCTAACTTAGCTGGGTCTTCTCAGTGTGAGGCGTGACGTGCCTATAAATAGCATCGTCCTCTCCATATTACTTGTAACAACTAAGCGTCTTAATCTTAGATACCTTAATCTCTTAGCTCCAGCAATGGCTTCACATGCATCCGCTTTTAGGACAACCATCCTACTCGCTGCCGTTTTAGCCGTGTTCGTCCTGCCATCCTTAGCTTGTCGGAAGGCTCGAGCTCCGGCCCCGGCTCCGGCTGTGTCTTCGGCCCCGACTCCGGCTCCGGCTCTGTCTCCGGCCCCGACTCCGGCTCCGGCTCTGTCTGCGGCCCCGCCTCCGGCTCCGGCTCTAGCTCCGGCTCCGGCTCCGGGTCCGGCGTCCATGATACTGTGCCAGGATTGTGACTCGCGGTGTCAGTCGGCTTCGATGTGCGACGCGTACGTTGCCGCGGCGGGATGCGGAAATGCCTGCAGCGGCGCGACACCTGACTGCGAACCCTGCATGTCTGAGATTCTCCAGTCCTGCCCGGCCGCCTGCAACGAGGGCTGCACCAGGAACTGCGTTGGCCAGTGCGACTGCACCGACTCATGCAGCCAAGCCTGCGCCGAAGGCGCCCGGCGTACATGTCAGTACAAGTGCGTCTACTCCTACTACGCGGTCAAATCATGCCACGAATGCCAGGACAGTGCTCGCACGCGGTGCACCGATGCCTGCAACACCGACTGCAAGGCCAACTGTGTCAGCGGCTGATCCATAATCCTAGCAGGCCCAACTTTTGTTGTACTCCAACTATGTATACGAATAATATATCAGAGTATGCAGCGGTATATGGTCATTGCGCACGTATGCCTGCTGCTTTTGTGCATCTACACTGGTGGAAAAAAGGCCTTTGGTCGCGGTTCGCAACTGCCATTAGTCGCGGTTGCGCAACCGCGACCAAATAAGCGCGACTAAAGCCCCCCACCTTTAGTCGCGGCTGCTTAAGAACCGCGACTAACGGCCCGTCCACGTGGGCGCAGGTGACCGTCGGGCGGAGGACCTTTAGTCGCGGTTCTTCTCGCCAACCGCGACTAAAGGCCGCCACAGGTTTAGGGTTTTAGCCCCCCTAAACCTGTTTTCTGTTTAATTTGTATTGTTTTATTTCTTTTGTGCTTTATTTTAATTTTGAAGGAGTTTCATATATTCTACGGTACTACATACATGCATATGAATGTACAATTTCAAATAAATTTGAAATTAGAACCAAAAGAATTCAAGAGGAATATACAATATATATTCAATATCATCGGATGACCATATACAATTTTGAACAAGTTTCCATACATGATTTAATCCATATAAAGTTCTACGTCCTCGTAATAGTGTTCTCCTTTAGGATGGAGGACTTCCTGCTGAACCATCCAGCTAGTTCCTCTTGAAGTGGTCGGAAGCGAGCTTCGGACTAAGCATCATCCGGAGGTTATTCCTCCGAGCATTGGTATCACTCGGAACCCGCTCAGAGGTGTATCTCGGATCCTCTCTGAACATAGTATCCACATAGATTGGTCAATGGTGGCTGAATATCCCCAGCATTCTTAGGCTTTAACATTTTGAATTCTAGCTCTTTTTGAATTCACCGACCTTTGTATCTACGAACCGTCTCCAAACCCTACGAGGCAAAGAAAATTAAATGAACAAGAGAGTTATTAGTTACTTGATATTAGAAAATGAACGAAATAGGCCGATCGATATAGGCGCAAATGAATGAAAATAATTACTTCGCAGCATTCTTCTCATGTCGGCCCAAAGCTTTGGATCCATATTGAGAGAGTCGTGGACGAGACATTCGAGGTGTTAACTTTAATTACTAGCAGAATCCGGTGGAACCTGCGGACACGATACATGCACGAGACGTCATGCATAACTCATCGATTAGCCGCCACATACCATGCATGGAATAAACAAAAGAGAATGTGCTCAAGACAGAAACACTCACCCAAAATGGTAAGGAAATAGAATATCACTTTTGAGATCCTGCTTTGTAAGAAAGTGCCACAGGTCTGCCTCCACGTCGGCGGGGTGGCGCCCAACACATGTCCATTAACGATGTGTGGGTCAATGAACCCAACATCATGGATGTTCCTTACTCGCATTCCTTAATCTTCATTCTGCATGTATAATAGCGGACACAACAATATAGTTAGGACATATATATAGTGCAGGCAATATGAACGAGATGGGGTAGAAATTAATAAATCACTTACGTAGCGTAGCAACCGATGATAGATTTGTCGAGCTCGCAGATTGAAAAGCTGGAACAATTCACTCGGTGCAATTTGTACATAGTAATGTTTGAAGTGATGCTCATGTCTAACTTCCGCATAAATATATTCTTTGGCGTCTTTATTTTTATGTAACCCTTGTACCAATTCAGCAGACCTTTCATTTGGTCGGGTAGATCATTTTCTCGCGCGAGGCTCGACGAGAGGACCATTCTTGACATATGTAATTACTACCTCCTTCACTGGCGCCTCATCAAGGCCTAACAGTTCACGAAGAGTAATACCTAAGTTGGCCGCTTGTTCTCGCACTCGTTACAGTCAATCCTGTGTTGCCGCAGCTTGTATGATCTCGGGTCATCCGGATGAAGGCTTCCACTATAAGCGGGCAATCGATTGTTTACTTTGTTCCCGAGCTGGGCAACTTGTTTCCGCTTTTTTACTTTCGCCTTCTCCGCTCTTTGTTCTCCTTGAACATGAGTGCCTGCTGCAAGTTCACGTGCATAGTCGTCGAAGCAGATTCTTGGCTGGCTTGGGACGGTGTGCTCAAAATGACTTAGCCCACTTCTTTTGCTTATCGAAAATATTGGCTTGGGCTCGGGCTCTCTTTTCTTCTTGCAGTCCGCCTTCCATTTCTCCAAATCAGCAGCCGCGGCAGCGTCGACTTCCTCGGCACTCGTTCCCAAGGCCTTGTGGGGAGAGGCTTGATGATGGCTCCGGTACCTTTGTGGTCTTAGGTACATAAGGGTCCGGGTTAATAATCCAGACTGCTTACGCCTCTTTGCCGTAGGTGGATTGGGGGCGGCGTCGATCACCCGCCGGACGAGGATCGGGGCGGCGGATGATCACCCACGGACGTTGTGGGATGGGGCGGCGTCGGCTTACGTGGCGGAGGTGTAGGTGAACCGCCACCACCACCACCACCACCACCACCGCCACCGCCACCACCACCACCGTAGGGGTGGACTTGTTGTCCTTGGCGCCTCGCTTTGAAACTTGATAAACTTCTTTTGCCATAGAATGAAATGGCGCTGACATCTCCAAGTCTTTTATCCCCTTGGTGTAGCAATGTCAATCTCCGTGTCCTCAAACCCTTGGACTATGTCCTCCACCGTGACACGAGCATAGCCATCTTGAATGGGGTTGTTGTGGTGGAGTGCTCCTGTAAACATGGTAAAGCACTGCCGATGGCTACCTTCATGGACATGTTCCCGATAGGATAATACAGATGACATTCTTTCATCTCCTTTATATCGCCCACGGGTAGCGAGGAGGCTCCGGTGCAGTAATTTCGACCTCCGGTGCAGTAATTTCGACCACCGAGGCTCCGTGCAGTAATTTCGATCGTCGGTGCATCTGCACCAGCCGGTGGGGCCTCCGTGGAAGCCACGCTGCTTCTCCGCTGCTGGCTTCGAGATCCGCTGGATGATCTTCATGCTGCACCCGAGCTGCATCTCTTTCGCTACTAGTACACTCATGGTTTTCTTCATCACATCCATTTCGATGCCAACCGCGCCACAACATCTGCTTCCCGATCCATCTTTCTCTTACGGCTTCAGAACGTCACGGGTCATCGTTCGGGGAACCCTATTTTCCACGGAATGTGCCCCATGCCTCGTACACGCCCTCCGTGTTCAGGATTCCCGAGGGCTTTTGTCGCCGCGTCGTTCTCTCTGTTGAACTTGATCTTCCCTGTTGAGCATCCTTCATTGCGTCAATAAGGGCTTGGGTGGGTTTAATTAATTTGCCCCGTAAACACACTCCCCTGTCTCCGGGTTCAGCGTTCCCCATGCCCGTACCACCAGCTTTTGGCCCTTGGGTCCCATCCTCCGCACTGGACGGATTCTCGCGCCTCATCTCGTTCTCCATCTTCTCCAACCTAGGCACCAAAATGTGATACCCTCCTGGCCCCATAACATGATTGTACTCCTTCTTAGCCGCATTTTCCTTATTTTTTTTCGATATTTCAATGAACTGCTCCGATTTCTTTTGCTTCACAAATTCTGGCCAATCATGTTTCAGTTTCTCATATTGTCCTTTGAAACCGGAGTCTTGTTCTGCTTGACAAAGTCACGGGCTAGATTTTGCTTGAATTTCCGAATCGTCGGCCATCTTATGAAGAGCGAACTGTTTGACTAGCCTCCTCCTCTCCTTGTTTTCCTCAATCTTGTTACCCTCCTCATCGAATTTGTTGTATTCCGGAGGTAGAACGAAATGTTCCATAAGCTTCTTGAAGCAATCTTTTTTTGTTCTCTTATCGACAAAAGTGAAACCATCAATTCGTGCCTTCTTTGGCTCATTCCACTCTGGACGGTGATCGAGGCGTTGTCTCTAACAATGGCTCCGCATTGGTGACAAACTTGGTGGCGTTCTTGCGGGGCTCCAGCGGCCTGCCGGTTGTAATCGTCGACAACCTCGATGGTGCATGTTTCTCCTTGTTTCATCGTCTTGGTTGCGCCACGCTTTGACGACGTACTCGATTGTTTGACGATCCGCCGAGGGCTAAAATAAGAAAGAGAGTCGCGCGTTAGTACACACATATTTATTCAAATCAGTTAGTTTGTATCACCAGAGGCTCAATGTATATATATACCTCGGCGCGGAGGTGGTTGCTACTTCCATTTGAAGATCGCTGTTTATCGACGTTTCTTGACATCATCTTCTCGACGGCGCCCTTCATCTTCACCGTCAAGGTTCAGATAAGAAGAGATATCATCTTCTTCTTCTCCGGTCGGCACATATTGAATATCGCCGTTTATGATGCCGAACATATGTGCTTCACCGTCCGGATCATAGTTGTCCATAATCGGTCAGCTCTATCGTCCGCCATTATGTCATCCTGAAAACATGTAGTAAAACAAATTAATTAAGTGAAGAAGGGGCGGTGGCGGTGGCGGTGGCGAAAGGCGGTGGCAAAAGGAGGGGCGAGGAAGGGGTGGGAGAGGGTGTCGCGGTGAGCGCGAGCAGGTGCTCCGTAGTCGAACTTGGGGTCGCGGCAGTCTCGGGTCTCTAGGAAAGAAGTAACGGAGGGGAACACAATAAATAACAGAGCAATCAAAGCATCACAAAGCGTAACCTGGCAATACGCGGTGCTAGGTGTGCCCTAACGCGGCAAGAGGTCGCATCGGCGAAGGGGGAAACATCCGGAAAGTATCCCGGTGATTCGCGTTTTCAGACGAGATGAACCGGAGGAAAGTTACGTGTTTGCTATGCTAGGGATGTGTGCTTGACGAGCGGCTGCGATCCGGATCCGCCTCATCGTTCTGAGCAACTTTCATGTACAAAGTATTTTCATCCGAGTTACGGATTATTTTATATTAATTTTTAAAGTTTTATATCATTTTTAGAATTAACAGAATTAATTAAATCGAAAATCATTTTAGAATTAATTAGATTAATTAATGATTAGTTAGATTAGTTATTTAATTAGGTTTACTAAACACAATTAATTAAGTTAATTAATTTAATTAACTGATTAATTAATTAATATATTTATTTATTTATTTTCTAAATTCTCTTCTCCTTTTTTTAAATCGTTTAGGCGTGGGCCCCAATTGTCATTGGGCCGGGGGCCTTAACGGCGCTGCCCGAGGCCGAGCCTGCCCGGCGAGGGGGGCCGCTGGCACGAGCTCCCGCGGCCAAGGGTCGCGATGGCGCCGGCCGAACAGGCGGCAGGCGGAGGGAAGTGGCGGTCCGGCGAAGCGCAACCGGGACGTCGCGGGAGCCATGACAGCGGCGCCGCCATCTGGCGGCGCGGCGACAGGACGGGCGGGCGCAGCGTTCGGTGGGGGCCGGGAGACGGCCGGACGGGGCCGATGGGGAGCTCACCAAGGAGAGGCGGCGTCTGCGGGAGGACCGGACGAAGGAGAGGCGGGACGGGCAGTCCGCGCGACGGGGCGAGGGCGACGGCGGGCGGCGCCGAGGGCGTGGCAGAGACGAACCGATCGGAGAAGACGAGAATCGATCGGGCGTGGTATTATAGCCTCCCTTTAGTCGCGGTTGGCGACGAGGCCCGCGATTAAAGGTACCCTTTAGTCGCGGGTCGCCTCGCCCAACCGCGACTAAAGGTTTAAGCGGGTTTTTTGCGTTCAGCGCCCCACCTTTAGTCGCGGCTGGTGCGGCGACCAGCGATTAAAGGTTCTAATTTTAGTCATGGCTGGTCTGGCGACCCGCGACTAAAGGGCAGGTTTAGGGTTTTAGCCCCCCCCCAAACCTGTTTTCTGTTTAATTTGTATTGTTTTCTTTTTAATTTGTATTGTTTTCTGTTTAATTTGTATTGTTTTATTTCTTTTGTGCTTTATTTTAATTTTGAAGGAGTTTCACATATTCTACGGTACTACATACATGCATATGAATGTACAATTTCAAACAAATTTGAAATTAGAACCAAAAGAATTCAAGAGGAATATACAATATATATTCAATATCATCGGATGACCATATACAATTTTGAACAAGTTTCCATACATAATTTAATGCATATAAAGTTCTCGTCCTTTGTATCTACGAACCGTCTCCAAACCCTACGAGGCAAATACAAATAATATGTCAAAAATAAAACTAATTCAATTCAATATGTTAAAAATACAAATAATATATCAAAAATTCAGAAAAATAGAACTAATTCATTTCAAAATTCTAAAATACAAATAATATATCAAAAATTCAGAGAAGTTCTTCCGGCCGCCTCTGTCTTCCCACAAGTTCTTCGGCCGGTCTTCCCTTGATTCTTTCCCGCTGTGTCTTCCCGCGGTTTCTTCACGCCTCTATCTTGGCGTGTCGATGCTCCTTTTATAGGCACGGCGCCGCTTCGCTTTGTCTTGTTCCTCCGACAGGCGTCGTGCGCTACCCACGCGTCTGTCTAACCTTTAGTCCGGTTGCACCAACCAGCCGGGACTAAAGGTTAGATGACCAACTCTGATTCTCTTCTTCCCGCCATATCTTCCTGTCTTCCCGCCTCTTTATTCCCGCCACTTTCTTCCCGCCTCCTGTCTTCCCGCTCCCATTTTTCCCGCCATTTCTCACTACATATATGTAGCCCGGCTTGCCAGCATTATCACATCTCTACAATCTCTTATCACTCTCTCATGGCTTCCACCGCACCCACTCTAACCTACCAGCAGGTGGAGGAGCTTTGCGCCTCGAACTACCCTTGTCCACCGGGCTCGCGTCCCCACCGGCTGGAGCCTAAGCGCCGGCGGCGTGCAGTCCCTCCCGTCCCTCGGTGGTACTGGCACAAGGCGGCCATCACGAACCACTACTACCTCGACCTCACGCCGAGCAGCGGATGAATCACCGGCATCCCGATAACCAGCATACTTGGGACGCCTTCTTCATCAATCGGCGTGAGAGGCGCCGCCAGTATGAGGAGGACGGTCGCCTCCAGGAACTTCCACGAGGCGGCCGTCGGCTATGGTGGTATGGCGGACTCTGCGAGCGTCATGGACTACATCACGGCGGCGATATCCCCGCTGCGCTACCCTCGATTCGAGCCACGGCGCCGCCGACGGCAAGAACGACGGCGGCAGCGAAGCGACAGGCGGCGGCGGCGGCGACAACTTAGAAGGCGGCGACTACCAAGACAACGACGACGGCGGCTATGAAGACTACGAGTATGCATATTATACGCCTAGGCAGGAGTATGACTAAATCACTCCAAATTTCATGTATCATCGGTGGTATCTCGAATCATTCAAAATGGACACCAAACACATCACGGGTAATATAATTCACATGATCCATTCAACAAAGTTTGGTACAATAAATTATTACACATCATTTCTTCCCTTGTGTCCCTGCTTGCTTACGATTGTGCGTATCCATGGAGCATCCTCATCATTTAACTTAATGCTTGGGTCGGTGTTCACTTTGAAGGGCGGAATTTCAGCAAACATATTATAATCTTACGACATGTCTGTCTTGTCCTCCACTCCCACGATGTTTCTTTTCCCTGAAAGAACAATGTGGCGCTTTGGATCATCGCATGATGTCTTGATCGTTTTCTTATCTTTCCGTTTCCTCGGTTTGCTACTCATGTCCTTCACATAGAAAACCTGAGCGACATCTTTCGCTAGGGACGAATGGTTCGTCAAGGTAACCAAGATTGTTGAAATCCACCATTGTCATTCCGTATTGCTGGTCCACCTTTACCCCACCTCCTGTTAGCTTGAACCATTTGCACCGAACAAATGGACCTTAAAGGAGGGTCCATAGTCAAGTTCCCATATCTCCTCTATGTAACCATAATATGTGACCGATGCCCATTCTCGGTTGCTGCATCAAAGCGGACACCACTGTTTTGGTTGGTGCTCTTTTATCTTGGGCGATCGTGTAAAATGTATTCCCATTTATCTCGTACCCTTGGAAAGTCGTTATAGTCGAAGATGGTGTCTTGGCCAACATGTACAGCTGATCTACAACATCATTGTCATTCATTAAATGTTTTCTCAACCAACTGCCGAAAGTCTCCATGTGGGCCTTCCTAATCCAGATTCAGCTTCCCGGGTTGTCGAGCGTAAAATATTCTTGTGTTTCTCAAAGCACGGAGCCACTAAGCTGGAATTGGTCAAGTCAAAGGTGGTGTGCTTCATCAGAGAATGGCCGTCCATACATATCGTTGATTTCCTTCCGATCGTGCCTTTTCCACTTAGTCTCCCCTCGTGCGCGATCGAGGAAGACCAATCGGCTTAAGGTCAGGAACAAAGTCAACACAAAACTCAATTACCTCCTCATTTCCATAGCCCTTGGCGATGCTTCCTTCAGCCTAGCACGGTTCTGAACATATTTCTTTAATACTCCCATGAACCTCTCAAGGGGAACATATTGTGTAGAAATACAGGACCGAGAACGAAAATCTCTTCGACTAGGTGAACCAGGAGGTGCGTCATAATATTGAAGAAGGATGGCGGAACACCAACTCAAACTCGACAAGACATTGGATCACATCGTTCAGAACGTGGTAGAACTTCGGATTGATTACCTTCGAGAGATTGCATTGAGGAATGCACATAGCTTCACAATGGCTACTCAACATTTTCGGCAGAGCCCCTCAAAGCAATCGGAAGCAATTGCGTCATAATCACGTGGCAGTCGTGAGACTTCAGGTTTTGGAACTTTTCTCCGCCATGTTTATTATTCCCTTTATATTGGACGAGAATCCAGACGGGACCTTCATACTGCTCAGGCATTCAAAAAAGATGACCTTCTCTTCTTTGGTAAGAGCGTAGCTGGCACGACCTTGAAACCATTCCGGATGCCGGTCATCAGGGTCTTTCAAACGTTGCTGGTCCTGCCGTGCTTCCTTTGTATCATTTGTCTTCCCATACACGCCCAAGAAGCTTAGGAGGTTCACGCAAATATTCTTCGTAACGTGCATCACGTCGATTGCAGAGCGGACATCTAGGACTTTCCAATATTCTAGCTCCCAGAATATAGATTTCTTCTTCCACATGGCTGCGTGCCCGTCGGCTCCCTTCGAACTGATTGTCCGCCAGACCCTTTCCAAAGATGACTTTCAAATCCTTGACCATATCAAATACCTCAGCACCAGTCGTTCGCAGCTTCGCCGGTGATCTGCCTTGCCGTTGTAATGCTTGCCTTTCTTTCTTCATGGATGAATTTTGGAAGAAATCGGCGATGCCCAAGGTGCACGTTCTTCTTACAATTTGGCAAATGTACACTTTCAGTCTCATGTAAGCAGTGCGTGCATGCATTGTATCCCTTATTTGACAGTCCCGAAAGGTTACTAAGAGCAGGCCAATCGTTGATGGTTACGAAAAGCAACGCTCGAGGTCAAATTCCTCTTGTTTGTGCTCATCCCACACACGGACACCACCCCACAGCTGTAAAAGTTCATCAACTAATGGCCTTAGGTACACATCGATGTCG
>JAHIAM010020136.1:0-12091 GCA_021605205.1 Aegilops longissima
AGGGTTTGCCATTTGGTTGCGGAACCGTACCATCAACACCTCTATTAAGATGACCTCTTCTTTGTCGGTTACCATCTTGAATATAATGACTTTCAAAGTGCAGATAAATGGTAATACATTTTGATCGCCCAAGATAAGAAGAGCACCAACCAAAACAGGGTGTCGCTTTGATCAAAACCAAGGCAGAAAGGAAACATATTATGGTTATATCGGACATATGGGAACTTGACTATCGGCGTGGTTTAAAGGTCCCTTTGTTTGGTGCAAATGGGTGATATGACCGGGAGTGGAAGACCCGATGCGGAATGACAGTGGATCTCAACAATCTTGCGTTCTTGAGAACCATTCATCCTAGCCAATGATGTAGGTTTTCTATGTGAAGGACATGTCTACCAAGCCAAGAAAAAAAAGATAAGGGCGAATGCATTACGATGAGCCAAAGCGGCACATAGTTCTTTACGGGAAGAAAACATCGTGGGAGTGGATGACAAGATAGACAAGTCAAAAAGATTATGAAAAGTTTAATGAAATTGCTCCATTCACGGTGAATATTGACGAGCATCCCGTTAAATGATGAAGATTTTCCATGGTTCGGGAAAAGGGACCCAAGAAAAAGTTTCACACCCAAAGATGGATGTGATCGGCTTACTAGCTATCATCACTTTCTTACTGTTTCAAGGGGAATCTCTGTAATAGTTAGGGTAGTTATGTGTTTTGGCATTTGAACGTGAAGAAATTTTATGTGAAACAAATTCACCTAATTTCAAATAATTCAAAATTTAAAATATTCAAATTTGAAAACTACGGGCACTAAAGGAAAAATAGCGAAAAAGAAAGAAAAACTATGGAAAAAAAAAACTACTCAAAATAATTAAAGAAAATAAATATAGAAAAAAGAAAAACTACTCAGAAATAAATAGAAGAAAAATAAAGCAGAAAAAAAAAAAATATTTGCTATTTTCAATCGTTTACAAAATAGTGAAATTGAAAATCACTACAAAATGAACTCGAAAATGTTGAATTTTGGAAACTAGATGAAAAACTACTCACAAATAACTAGAAGAAAATAAATATAAAAAAGAAAAAACTATACAAAAACTACATAAAAATAAATAGAAGAAAATAAAGCAAAAAAAAAAACTATAAAAAAAATTGGGGGCCAAATTTGATAGGCCCCGGGTGTATAATTCTGACCTTAAGACCAGAGACTCATAGGGCGGGCGAGTTTAGGCCCCAAGCACCTAGCTATAAGAGGGTTGAAGTGGTAGCCGTGGGGGTTTATGAACGTCGGTGCCCAACAAGGTGGGACTAAACTTTGGGGTGGACCCCTTTAATCTGGGTCGTGGCACAAACCGGTACTAAAGGGGGCCTTTGTACCGGTTTGTCCCCACCACTAAAGGGTGTCTTCCCCGCTTCCTGGCAAAAGGCCTTTAGTACGGTTGGTGGCTCCAAGGCAAAATCCTTTAGTATAAACCACGAAAATTTGTTTCCTCTCTTTTGTTCCTTTGTTTCTCTCCGCCGTTCCGCCGTCCTCGTCGTCTTAAATGGTTCTCGTCGCCCCCATCCCGTCGGTTGCCCTTGGGTCTCTCCCCCCGGGCCCGTCCCGTCGCGCCATCCCTCCCGTCGCGCCCCCCTTGCCGTCGTCCCTGGCCGTTTGTGAAACCTCCCCTCTAACCCCTCTCCCTCCCTTGGGGGCCCCTCCGCCCATACATACACACACAAAGCATGCATGAACACACACACACACACACAAATATTTTTTGTATGTTTAATTAGTTTAGATTATTTAGTGTTTAATTAGTATATCATTTTTATGTTTAATTAGTTTAGATTATTTAGATTATTATTTTTCACTATTATATATGTATGAATGCATGTTAATGGATATAATTAGTGTTTAATTAGTAAATTTTTTATATAATGTTGTTTTTGTTTTTAATGGATGTATAGAAGTTGTGTTTTTGTTTTTGTGTTAGATGTTAATTAGTATGAAATAGTATATAGATTTTTGAAATAGTAGAAATGTTAGAAATTTTAGTTATCAAAATTCAATCATTAAAAATATTACTTTTTGGGGCATATAGCTAGTATTTGTTCTCCGATGCGGCCCCGCATCCTCGCGTACCCGTCGCGGCGTCCCAAACCCATGTGGGGGCTCCATTTGGAGGGAGGTCTGCGGAAAGGCCCCCTTGATGAGAACCGGCCCGGGTCCGTCGTCGACCCGATTCGTTTGGTGGCGTTCGCGTGGGCTGTTTGGTCGGAGGGACCCGGCCCGGGGTTCGTCGCCCGTGTCGGGGGGAGGGCGCCGCCATCCTACATGGTTGCGTTAGAGGCGGAGTTCTCAATACCGCGATATCTTGAGGATTCACTTATATGATCGTGAGGTTCCTTCTCTTTGGGTGTCCACCGCCCCGAGCATGAGTCCTAGATTCAAGTATTGATCTTTAATTAGCTAGGTGATTACTATTCAATATTATATTTATTGGGCGATTATTAGATTATATCTATTATTCTAGGCAAGTATTAGATTATATCTATTATTGAGGCGATGTAATTTGAATACTAAATTGTTTTATATTTCTTTTGAATTAGTTAAATAAAAGCTATGGCGGACAATACCGATAGAGAGGAACAGACCATTTGATAATTGGCGGATGATGAGAATGAAAAGAAGATTATGGGCTCAATTTCTAAACAACAGGAGAGGGTGATATGATATTCGATTGGACGACCAATTGATGAAGTCATGAACTCGATTATGACTATAAGAAAACATGTTGATCTGAAACAACAAAGACCCGGGAGGTATATATATTTTATAGCGGTTCGGTGATCATCCATGTTTTAAATGACTTGAAGATATATTAAGAAGGAAATATGCCTAGAGGCAATAATAATGTTATTATTTATTTCCTTATATCATGATAAATGTTTATTATTCATGCTAGAATTGTATTAACGGGCATAATACATGTGTGAATACATAAACCTCAGTGTCACTAGTATGCCTCTACTTGACTAGCTCGTTAATCAAAGATGGTTATGTTTCTAACCATGAACAAGGAGTTATTTGATTAACGGGATCACATCATTAGATGAGATCGATTGACATGACCCATTCCATTAACATAGCACCTGATCGTTATGGTTTGTTGCTAGTGCTTTTCTTTAAGACTTATACATGTTCCTATGACTATGAGATTATACAACTCCCGTTTGCCGGAAGAACACTTTGGGTGCTACCAAATCTAGCGTAACTGGGTGATTATAAAATTACATTACTGAGTGTCTCAAGAAGAATTTTATGGTAGGTTGGCATATTTGAGATTAGGATTTGTCACTCCGATTGTGGAGAGGTATCTCTGGGCCCTCTCGGTAATACATCACATAAGCCTTGCAAACATTACAACTAAATATATTAGTTGTGAGATGATGTATTACGGACGAGAAAAGAGACTTACCGATGTGAGATTGAACTAGGTATTGGATACCGACAATCAGATCTCGGGCAAAGTAACATACCGATGACAAAGGAACAACATTATGTTGTTATGCATTGATGCGACCGATAAAGATCTTACGTAGAATATGTAAAGGGAGCCAATATGGGCATCCAAGGTCCCGCTATTGGTTATTGACCCGAAGAGTGTCTCGGTCATGTCTACATAGTTCTCGAACCCGTTAAAGTCCCTTGCAACAACGTTCGATGGTGATTATTATGAGTTTATATGATATTGATGTACGAAGGTTGTTGAGTCCGGATGAGATCACGGACATGACGAGAGTCTCGAGATGGTCGAGACATAAAGATTGATATATTGGAAGCCTATGTTTGGACTCGGAATCACTCCGGGTGGAAATTAGAGAATTTTTGGAGATGCAGGGAATTCAGGAACCCCTAGAATCAATAGGCCATGATGGGCCTTAGTGGGAAAGGAGAAAAGAGGCCCAGGCGTGCTGGCGCTGCTTCCCCTTCTAGTCCTATAGGACTAGGAGAAGAGATGGCTTCTCTCTCTCTTCCCACTGGGCAATCTAGTTCAGGACTAGAGTTGGGAGAAGTCCTACTCCCCGTTGAGGTAGGACTCCAGTGCAGCTCTTGGTGGCAGGCCAGCCCTCCTTCCCTCGCCTTCTTTATCTCAGGGCAGAAGGCACCCCGTGAGACACACAGTTGATCATTGAGATGGATTTCGCCTTAGCGGAATGCGGTGCCCCTTCCATAAACCTACACCTCGAATATGCCGTTGCTAGCGAACTTAGTAAACCTGCTTGCCGATGGAACATCATCATCGTCACCTTAGCCGTCGTCTTGTGAAAACTCTCCCTCAACACTCGGCTGGATCGGAGTTCGAGGGGCGTCATCGAGCTGAGCGTGTGCAGAACTGGAGGTGCGTCACGTTCGGTGCCCGGATCGGTTGGATCGGGAAGAAATGCGACTACTTCCTCTCCGTTTAAATCAGCGCTTCCGATGCTGGTCTCGAGAATGCGTAGAACAACGCTCTCATCTCGTTGCTATGCATCACCATGGTCTTGCGCGATCGTAGGAAAATTTTTAAATTACTCGTTCCCCAACGGTGGCATCGAAGCCTGGTTTTGTGCGTTGATGTCATGTATGCACGAGTAGAACACAAGTGGAGTTGTAGACGATACAAGTCCTCTGCCTACCGCATGTCATACTTTGATTTGTTAGGTATTGTGAGATAGGCGGCCGGACCGACATTACTGGCGTCACTTCTTGGCGAGACTAGTTTCACCGCTCCGAGCACTCGTTGCTTAAAGGTGACCGTGGGTTTCATCTCTCTTTAGTTGAGTCGAATCGGTTGTGGCTCATACGGTCCTTGAGAAGGTTAAAGCAGATCTATTTGGCCAAATGTCGTTGTAGTTTTTGGTCACGTGAAGTGAAACGGTTCTTGCTCAGCCCGTAGCAACCACGTAAAACTTGCAACAACAAAGTGAAGGGCGTCTAACTTGTTTTGCAGGAGGCATGTTGTGATGTGATATAGTGAGGGCGTGATGCTATATTTTATTGTATGAGATGATCATGTTTTGTAACAGGGTTATCGGGCTGGCGAGAGCCATATAGTTTAGTCGGCTTTGTTGTGAAATGCAGCAAGCATATGGTAATTGCTTTACTTTAGCACTAAACATTGTGATGAGCCATTAGAAGCAATAGTTGGCGAGCGAGCTGACGATACTCATGATGGAGATCAAGGTGTCGCGCCCACGGTGGCGATGGTGATCATGGCTGATTGCCGGCGATGGAATCCACAAGCACAAAGATGATGATGACCATATCATATCACTTATATTGATTGCATGTGATGTTTATCCTTTATGCATCTTATCTTGCTTTGATTGGCGGTAGCATTATAAGATGATCTCTCACTAAAAATTATCAAGAAGTGTTCTCCACGAGTATACACCGTTGCGAAGTTCTTCGTCTTTGAGACTTTCCACGTGATGATCGAATGTGATAGGCTCTCGTTCAAATACAACAGGTGCAAAACAGTTTACGCTTGTGGGAATACTCGAGGTTAAACTTGACGAGCCTATGCATATATGAGATGTAATACTCGGAACACGGAGCCAAGAAAGATTGACGTGAAATCATATAGTGAATATGATCAACATAGTGATGTTCACCATTGAAACTACTCCATCACCACGTGATGATCAGGACATGGTTTGTTGTTGATTGATGGATCGTAATCACTTAGATGAACTAGAGGATGTCTATCTAAGTGGGAGTTTCTTAAGTAATATGATTAATTGAACTTTAATTTATCATGAACTTAGTCCTGGTAGTATTTTTGCAAAATTATATTTGTAGATCAATAGCTCGCGTTGTTGCTTCCCTATGTTTTCATATGTGTTCCTAGAAAATTGTGTTGAAAAATGTTGAGTACTTAATAGTGCGGATTGGATCCATTGATCTAAAGTTTTATCCTCATTCTTTGCCTTGGAGAATTATGTCCATAATGCACGCTTCGGTGACAGACCTATATGCGGGAGCAGATCTGAGGCGTTATGAGCGTTTGGCTAGCTCAATATGAATCTGAGGGCTTATGAGCGTTTGGCTAGCTCAATATGATGACTACTTGATAGTTTGGTGCACCATGTACTTGACTTAGAATCGGGACTTCAAGAGCGTTTTGAGCGTCATGGACCATATGAGATGTTCAGGAATTGAGATTAATATTTCAAGCAAATACCGAGTTGAGGAGATATGAAGTCTCCAACAAGTTCTATGGCTAAAGATGGAGAGAATGGCTCAACTAGTGAGCATGTGCTCAGATTATGCAGAGTGCTTCAATCGCAGAATCAAGTGGAGTTAATCTTCGAGATAAGATAGTGATTGACAGAAATTCTCTAGTCACCATCACTAAGTTAGTAGAACCATTGATGAACTATAATATTCTGAGGGATGACGAAAAAGATTCTCAGGCTCTTGCGATGCTAAAATCGGCGAAGGTAGAAATCAAGAAAAACATCAAGTGTTGATGGTTGACAAGACCACTAGTCTCAAGGAAAATGGCAAAGGAAGAAAGAACTTCAAAGGGAGCGGCAAACAAGTTGCTGCTCGTTGAAAGAAGCCCAAGTCTGAGACCTAAACACGAGGCCCAGGTACTTTTGCTGCAAATGGAACTGGTCCTTTGAGCGGAACTACCCCCAGATATTTGGTGGATAAGAAGGATGGCAAAGTGAACAAGGTTATATTTGATATACAGGTTATTGATGTATTGCCTTACTAGTGTTTATAGTGGCCCCTAGTGGCTACGATACTGGTTAGGTTGCTGAGATTAGTAACTTCGAAACAGGAGATTCTGAGAATAAGCAGAGACTAGTTGAAGGAAAGTGGCGATGAGTGTTGGAAGTAGTTCCAAGATTGATATGATCATCGCCGCACACTCCTCCTACTTTCCGAGTTAGTAGTGTGGAACCTAAATAAGTGTTATTTGGTGTTGAGCATAAATATGATTTGATCATGTTTATTGCAATCTGGTTATTCATTTAAGTAAGAGAATAAATTGTTGTTACTATTTGCATGAATAAAACCTTATATAATTACACCCAATGAAAATAGTTCATTGGATCTCGATCATAGTGATACATATTAATATGATGCAACCAAAGATGCAAAGTTAATAATGATAGTGCAACTTATTTGTGAGCCTGCCCGTTTAGAGTCATAATGTTGTAAGCGCATGAAGAAACTCCATCTTGATGGACTTTTGGAATCACTTGATTATGAATCATTTGATGCTTATGACCCGTGCCTTTTGGGCAAGATGACTAAAACTCCGTTCTTGGAACAATGGAACGAGATCTTTGACTTATTGGAAATAATACATACCGATGTATGCGATCCAATGAGTGTGTTGATGCTAAATGGCAAGTATCGTTATTTAAGACCTTCACAAGATGATTTGAGCAGATATGGGTATATCTTCTTGATGAAAACATAAAGTCAGAAATAGTTGAAAGGTTCAAAGAATTTCAGAGTGAAGTGGAAAATCATCGTAACAAGAAAATAAAGTTTCTGCGATCTGATCGTGGAGATGAATAATTTGAGATTCTGAAGTTTGGTCTTCAATTAAAACAATGTGGAATAGTTTCACAGCTCCATACTGGAACACCACTGGCGTTATGGTGTGGCCAATAGAGCGTCGTAACCGTACTTTATTTTGATATGGTGCGATCTATGATGTATCTTACGATTTACCACTATCGTTTTGGGGTTATGCATTAGAGACAGCTGCATTCACGTTTAATAGGGCAACCATCTAAATCCGTTGAGATGACATGCGTATGAACTATGGTTTAGCGATAAACCTAAGCTGTCGTTTCTTAAAGTTTGGAGTTGTGATGCTTATGTGAAAAGGTTTTCTTTGATAAGCTCGAACCCAAATCGGAGAATGCGTCTTCATAGAATACCCAAAAAGAAAATGTTGGGTACCTTCTATCCACAGATCTAAAGGCAAAAGTTTTTTGCTAAGATGGATCCTTTCTAGAGAAGAAGTTTCTCTCGAAAGAAGTGAGTGGGAGGAAAGTAGAACTTGATGAGGTAATTGTACCTTCTCCCTTATTGGAAAGTAGTTCATCACAGATCAGTTCGGTGATTCCTACACCAATTAGTGAGGAAGTTAATGATGATGATCATGAAACTTGAGATCAAGTTGCTACTAAACCTGCGTGGGTCTTCAAAGTAAGATCCGCACCGAGTGAGTGCTGGTAATCATATTCGAAAGTCATGTTACTAGACCATGATGAACCTACGAACTATGAGGCGATGATGAGCCCAGATTCATGAAATGGTTTGAGACCATGAAATCTGAGATGGGATCCATATATGAGAACAAAGTGTGGACTTTGATGGACTTGCTCGATGATCGACAAGCCATATTATATAAATGGATCTTCAAGAGGAAGGCGGATGTTGATAGTAGTGTTACTATCTACAAAGCTCGACTTATGCATAAAAGGTTTTCAACAAGTTCAAGGTGTTGACTACAATGAAGATTTTCTCAGCTGTGCGATGCTTAATCTCTGTAAGAATCATGTTAGCAATTGCCACATTTATGAAATCTGGCAAATGGATGTCAAACTACTACATTCTTTAATGGATTTATTAAAGAAGAGTTGTATATGATGCAACCAGAAGTTTTTTGTCAATCCTAAAGGAGCTAACAAAATGTGCAAGCTCAGCGATCCATCAATAATTTGGTGCAAGCATCTCGGAGTTGGAATATAGCTTTGATAAGTTGATCAAAGCATATGATTTTATCTGGACTTACAGTGAAGGCCTGTATTTACAAGAAAGTGAGTGGGAGCACTACAACATTTACGATAAGTATATGTGAATGACATATTGTTGATCGGAAATGTATGTAGAATTACACTGCAAAGCATAAAGGGTATTTGAAAGGAATTTTTCAAAGAAAGACCTCGGTGAAGCTGCTTACATATGAGGCATCAAGATCTATAGAGATAGATCAAGGCGGCTGATAAGTTTTTCAATGAATACATACCTTGACAAGATTTTGAAGTAGTTCAAAATGGAGCAGTCAAAGAAAGAGTTCTTGCCTGTGTTACAAGGTGTGAGATTGAGTAAGACTCAAAACCCGACCCACGGCGAAGATAGAAAGAGAATGAAAGGTCATTCCCTATGCATCAGACCATAGGTTCTATAAAGTATGTCATCTTTGTGTACCGATCTATTGCATACCCTACCACTAAGATTGGCGAGGGGTGCAATAGAGATCTAGGAGTAGATCAATGGACAGCGGTCAAAATTATCCTTAGTAGAATAAGGATATGTTTCTCGATTATGGAAGTGAAAAAAGGTTAAATACGTCAAGGTTAAATCGATGCAAATTTTAACACTAATCTAGATGACTCAGGTCTCAATCTAGATACATATTGAAAGTGGGGCAATTAGCTAGACTAAAAGATGCGAGCATTGTAGACATAGAAATTTGCAAAATACTTACATTTCTGAATGTAGCAGACCCGTTGACTAAAATTATCTCACAAGCAAAACATGATCACACCTTAGTACTCTTTGGGTGTTAATCACATAGCGATGTGAACTAGATTACTGACTCTAAGTAAACCCTTTGGGTGTTGGTCACATGTCGATGTGAACTATGAAGTGTTAACCACATATAGAATGAACTATTGATGTTGAATCACATGGCGATGTGAACTAGATTATTGACTCTAGTGCAAGTGGGAGAGAAGGAAATATGCCTAGAGGCAATAATAATGTTATTATTATTTCCTTATATCATGATAAATGTTTATTATTCATGCTAGAATTGTATTATTAGGAAACATAATACATGTGTGAATACATAAACCTTCTGAGTGTCACTAGTATGCCTCTACTTGACTAGCTCGTTAATCAAAGATGGTTATGTTTCCTAACCATGAACAAGGGTTGTTATTTGATTAATGGGATCACATCATTGGTTGAATGATCTGATTGACATGACCCATTCCATTAACATAGCTTTTGATCGTATAGTTTGTTGCTAGTGCTTTTCTTCATGACTTATACATGTTCCTATGACTATGAGTTATGCAACTCCCGTTTGCCGAGGAACACTTTGGGTGCTACCAAGCGTCTACCAGCGTAACGGGTGATTATAAAAGGTACATTACAGGTGTCTCGAGAAGGTACATGTTGGGTTGGCATATTTGAGATTAATTTGTCCTCCGATTATGGAAGGTATCTGGGCCCTCTCGGTAATGCATCACATAAGCCTTGCAAGCATTGCAACTAAATGTGTTAGTTGTGAGATGATGTATTACGGACGAGAAAAGACTTGCCGATGCGAGATTGAACTAGGTATTGGATACTGACGATCGAATCTCGGGCAAATGTTATACCGATGACAAAGGAACAACGTATGTTGTTATCTTGATCGACCGATAAAGATCTTACGTAGAATATGTAGGAGCCAATATGGGCATCCAGGTCCCGCTATTGGTTATTGACGAGGAGAGGTGTCTCGGTCATGTCTACATAGTTCTCGAACCCGTAAGTCCGATCCATACGACAAACGTTTCGATGGCAGTTATTATGAGTTTATATGATATTGATGTACGAAGGTTGTTGAGTCCGGATGAGATCACGGACATGACGAGAGTCTCGAAATGGTCGAGACATAAAGATTGATATATTGGAAGCCTATGTTTGGACTCGGAATCACTCCGGGTGAAATTGGAATTTTAAGATCTGAAAGGTCTAGAACCTCCGAGGGTCAATGGGCCTTGATGGGCCTTAGTGGGAAGAGAGAAGGGGCCAAGTGCTGGCGCACCTTCCCCCTTCCTAGTCCTATTAGGACTAGGAGAAGGGGTGGCCTCTCTCCCTTCCCAGGAAACCTAGTTGGACTAGGATTGGGGAATCCTACTCCTAGTGGGAGTAGGACTCCCTGGTGCAGCCTCCTCTGCTGGCGGCCAGCCTCCCTTCCCTCCTTTATATCTGAGGCAGGGGCACCCATGACACACAAGTTGATCATTGAGATCGTTCCTTAGCCGTGTCGGTGCCCCTTCCACTAAACTACACCTCGAATATACCGTTTCGGACTTAAGTGAAACCCTGCTGGTGGAACATCATCATCGTCCTGCTGCCGTCGTCTTGTGAAACTCTCCCTCAACTTTCGGCTGGATCGGAGTTCGAGGGCGTCATCGAGCTGAGCGATGTACTTGGAGAACTCGGAGGTGCGCGTGCGTTCGGTGCTTGGATCGGTTGGATCGGGAAGAAATGCGACTACTTCCTCTACGTTGCGTCAGCGCTTCCGTTCTTGGTCTCTGAGTGCGTGAACAACACTCTCATCTCGTTGCTATGCATCACCATGGTCTTGCGTGATCGTGGAAAATTTTGAAGTACTACGTTCCCCAACATTACGAATCGATCTTTGTTCTTTGACCATCGGATCGAGCAAATCTTGAGCAAAAGAGGAAGCGAGGCTGAACAAAAAGTGGAAGGAGGGCATAAAGTACAATATCGAGCGATCGGACCTAATGGCGAACCATTAGCGCCTAAGAAGATTGCGGACAAGTTCATTAATCGGTCTGGAGTTCTTGTGAAGGACCAACTCGATATCCTTCAAGAATGGAAGAGCACCAAAGACAAAAGACAAAAAGGCAAAGAGGGCGCTGCTCCACGTCCGGATGTTACTTTATCGACAAGAATCAAAAAGATCGCTTTGGGATACTCTCATGGAACATTTCACCCTACGGATCATTTCACGAAGCGGATGTGCGAGAAAGTCAAGGGCGCTGCTCTTAGGAAGATGGCGGTTGCATTCAAGAACCACAAGAATCGTGAATGGGACAAATCGTCAAGGAGGAAGGAAGACTCGATTGAGGAACACTAGAGAACCAACGTGCTCATTGGGGCGATTCGTGAAATTCAAGGATTGAATTAGCTAAGGGCGATGAGAATAAACAAGAAGAATGCCGAAAAAAGGATAAGTTCCATAAAGGGGCGGTGGCTATCCGGTGGCAATGCCTCGATGGGATAAGTCGAAAAGAGATGGAGGATCGGGTGCCACTCCGGTTACTAAACTGGCCCCAGTCGGGACTT
>JAHIAM010020137.1:0-16745 GCA_021605205.1 Aegilops longissima
GTTTCTTCAATTCCACCAATTCGAGGAGGGCATCCGATAATATTTCTTATTATCGGGTGGTTGAGCCCGGGTTTAAAACTCAATTCTGATCGGTGGCATGCGTGTAGGGTGTCAAAACCGGCGGATCCGGGTGGGGTCCCGAACGTCGTCTGGCGGATGGTAACGGGAGACCAGGGACCGATGTTTACCCGGTTGGGGCCCTCTTGATGGAGGTAAAACCCTACGTCCTGCGATTGATATTGATATTGTGGATGTTTACAAAATGGATCTACCACGAGATCAAGGCTAAACCTAGAAGCTAGCCTATGGTATGATTGTAAGGGTTGTTGTGATTGTTTCCTACGGACTAAAGCCATCCGGTTTATATAGACCGGGAGGGGCTAGGGTTACATAAGTCGGTTACAATGGTAGGAGATCTACATATCCGTATCGAAGCTTGCCTTCCGCCAAAGGAAAGCCCCATCCGGACATGGAATCTTCAATCTTGTATCTTCATAGTCTTGGAGTCGTGATGATGATGTCCGAAATGATAGTTGGTGATGATGGTAGTCGGCTATCCGGACACCCTAATCGGACTCCTCGGTAGCCTGAACAGGCTTCAATGGGATAAGTCCGGGTGTATATTGCTTGGCATTGCTGGTGGGTTCTTCCTCCAAATGATAGAAGATTGTGAACACCGGGATATGTCCTCTGCAAAATAAATTCCACGTTCCCCGTAGAGAATAATAATATAACAATTCAATCTTTGGCGTTTCGTGGCATGCGTCACCCACTACCAAGTCATTACTCGAATTGTTTTTCTTTAACACCTCGGGCATTAAGCGGCGGTTTCTTAACCGTCTTTCGGCGGTCGTGTTTCCCTTAATCCGGATTCTCATCAATCGGGTGGGTAACCCAAGGCGGGTTCCCCGCCCTCTTCGGCGAGTCCCCAGCGTCCGGAGGCGGCTCTTGGTATTATCCTTTTATAGGGACCAAGGCTCGTTTCTTTTCTTCAACCCTGAATCCTCTCCGCTCCAGTTCCACACCTAGGCCCCAGTTGGCCGGACCTTCGGATGTCGGTTCCGACCTCAGGGCGGGGTGCCCTCCTCCGTCCGGGGAGGGCGTCTAAAACTGCGAGGCCAAGTACTTCTTCGATTTCGCGGGTTGCCTGGGCAGCCATCCTAAGGCCGGGTTTGTCCTTATCCCCCTCCATCGGGTTTAGGCTTCCGATGGATCCTTTTGTGAAGGGCTCATGTTTTACTATGGGTTGGAATTCCCGACTTGGCTCGAGTCCATCCTCCATATTCCGCATTCATCGTTATCTGCGAAGCCTTCCTCCGTCACCCCGCCCGGCTGTGGTGAAGACTTTCAATGTGGCGCGAAGATGATCGAGGCGTCAGCGGAGTGTGGCGGGCCCATAAGTAGGAACGTGCCGTGGCTCATGGCTCCTTCAAGAGGATCTCGGCCTGTGGCACAAGAGTGGTTCTATATTACCGTTCGAGGGCGCGAGACAAAGCCGCCGCCCTATTCGCCGGGACCTCCACGGCGATTGATGTGGTGGGTTGACAAGGCTCAAGCGGGGGCCGTCAAAGGGCGTGCCCCTGCGAGGGCGGATCCGAGATCTCCTAACGAGGAGATCGATATGGTGGTGGTGATCGAGTTATGCTAATTAGGCGTCTCCTGCCAGCAAGCGCCGTCCTCTCCGGCTATGGGAGTTCAATCCGGAGGCCCGATTCTTCAACACTTCATGGGTATGACACCCCGAAGATGTATAACTTATTCTTGGATGCAAGAAGTGCGTCCGGAATTGACGAGATCTGGACTAAGCTGTCCGGATACTCAAGTAAGTAGTTCCAAGTCCGGACATACCGTTTGTTTGCCTTTCAATGATCCAGCTAATGACCGATCTCCTTCTACGAGTGGATAGCGGAAGCAAAACTATCTGATGTCGGCCCCCTCCTCAAGACCGCGCGGATCCGTCTGGTCGGATCTTTGGAGGTTGCGCCTTGGAGGCGAAGGGGAAGCAGAAGCTACTGCCTCGCCTAAGGAGGCCTTTGAGCGAGGGGATCGAGAATCCCTCCTACCAAGGAGAAAGAGGACTGCCTCAGGGACCGGGAAAAAAGCCCTAAGCGGGGAAGAAATCTTCGCGGAGGTCCTGCGTCAGGAAGCCCGGCCAATCTCCTTAATAGCCAGCCGTCCAGCAGCCGTAAGTAGAAAGAAAGGAGTTTTATATTAAGGGACCTCCCTATTTGTGCTTGAGGATAACAAAAGTTTTTACCTTGTAGTTCGGATCTCCGTCCTTGAGATGAGCTCGTCTTGAGGGACCTTCGTCCGGAGATGATAGAGAGTGAGCGCCCCGTCCGAAGCGCCGTTGGATAAGGCGGATGAGCACGAAGTGTAAATCCGGAGGAGCCCCAGAGTGTAAAGCCGGAAAGTTAGCCTGCACTGGTGTCTGGTGAAGGATGCTGCTGAAGGCATCTATCTCGAAGATCATGCGCATTGATAAGCGTGGTGATTGAAAGGATTTAAATCCGCCCGGCGCGTTGCATATCTGTCGGGAGTTCTTGGCGGGGTTTGAGGTATGTAAAAATGACACACCTTTTAACAGGTTTTGCATATAGAATCTACTGTATAGATAGTAGCCCACGAGACTTCGGTAGGTTGTCGATGTCGACGGCGTGCGAGGATCAAATCATGAGTTTGAAATTCCGTCGTGCCTATGCGGTGGCGGGTCATCCGAGCCAGCGGACTTATGGAGTTGCTGAACTAAGCGGCAACTTCGATGTGGCGGATGAAGACATCGCGCTGATCAGCGAGCGACTTGATGAGTCGCAAAGGTAAGATGTTCTTCTTGGACACATGGTAAAGGGGCGAAGCCAACTCCTTACAAAATTTGCGTGAAATGCAGATAGTGCGCTGCCGTGGAAGTCTTGGGCGAACTTGCTCAAGCCAAGGAGCAGGCGGAAGGAGTGATCTGGCAGCCTCGGCGGACGAGGTTAGTGGCGAAAAGGCCGTACTGCTACCGGAGCGGGAAGAGAGTAGCGAAATGGCTGTGAAGTTAAAGAGGCTACCGACCGCAATGAGCTCTTGGGAAGGAGCGCCCTAGCGGGGCAGGAAGACCTGCGAAGGCCACCGCTGAAGCCAAGAATGCCGCTCTGCAATCACGGGCCATGAAGGAAAAACTCAGCCGGTAGGGAGATTGTAGGCTGGCAAGCCTTTTACGCTGCGCGAAGGTTCACGGATTCAAAATATGCTCAGCTAGGCCAAGCTGTGGTGTCAGGAGGACCTTATATGGACTTAGCGGCGAGTCGTGCGGATGCCGTTGTGCATTCGAAGCGGAAGGATCACGAACGGAAGAGCTGTTTTGGTCTCAATTCCATAGTCCGGGCGTTCACTTCCGTGACCGATCGTTTGGCTGAGTGGGCTGAGCTAAATAGGTTGTCGGGCTTGCTATGGCGGATATAGTGACCCATATCCGGCGGATAGGCTGACGAAGAGTTACTTTGGCTTATTGCAGCGATTTCTTGGGCGGTCCGCATATCAAAGCGATGAAGCGGTCGGCTGCATAGAGGTGCGGGGATGGCGCTTTCCGTGTGAAGACACATTGGACGAGATGGATGCCACCGCTGTTGCGACCCGGGCCCGGATAATAACGGCTACCGCCGAGCACTATTTTGGCGAAGTCTTGCGGTGCTCGTGTAATAAGTCGCGATGCTCGAAAAATGTTACGTTGAATGAGCGTTTATATAATTAAAGCGGTTTTTATGATGTAAGCGCCTTTTATACTTGTGCGTTCAAGTAATAGAATATCTCGCTTGCGGCCGTTCATGTATCGTATGTATAACACGAAAGATGGCGATCGTTGGCCAACCCCCACACACAAGGTGCGGGGTGTTACTAAAAAATAGTGCGTTTCACACTTAATCCGGCGTCTCGGTCTGTAAAGGAGGTGGTAAGCGTAGCAAGCGAGGCAACGGACTATAATGCTTTATCACTTTCATTAGCCATGGAGTTTGAGGTGGGGACTCGACGCAGCCCTGGAGCACACCGTGCTCTCTCGAATTGAAGGCGTATGTGCTGGCGGAAGCGGCCCTTCGTCCGGAGGAATCCTAAACATTCCCAAAAGGTCGATCAGTGGTTGACCAGTCTCTCATTGTATCATGACGGTCAGTTTTGACTTTCTCTCTGAGGTGCTCGCCCGGCCGAGGGCACAATCGCGATAGTTCTCCACGGGCTGCGTTAGCGATGATCTGAGCGTAAGGCAGCAAAACACAGGGCAGGCAAACCCAACATTTGACCAAAGACATGATTGAGAGCTGATGCATATAAGGCCTAACTCGAGGCGCGAACACTCCCGAAGGTGTTCGGTCTTTATAATGCGGGCAAAACAAAGCCCTAAGCCCCTTGTGTCCGAATGCAGGCAGGTTCTTGGCGCGGCCGATGCCAGCCTGATCTCCACTCTGGTTATCTTGAAAAACCATGGGATTATATCAACAAGACAGTAAGAAAAGGTTTACGTAGGGTCTTAGTCGAAAAGGAGTCCTTACAGCAGGTCCCTACTGCGTCTGCTTTGTGTCTCCGTTGTGCGTATCTGGGCGGGTGTGCAGCTGTTCATCTGTAAAAAGAGGAACTTGGTTGGAAAAGAAATCGTGTGATAAAGTTCATAAAAATTGAAATATAGGTTAAGAAAGCTGAGCCTATGCTAGCTCATTGTGGCTTGTATGGGCAAACCCTTGTGAAGGGGTGTGCGGCTAGGTAGCCCTAAGCTTATTTATTCCGGACTCGTCCAGCCGTGTCCGGGGTCTCGGCGACCCTTTGATGAAGCGATGCCACGTGGACGGGCATTTGAAGCGTAAGAGGCGGAGTGTGGTATTGTATGGAAGTGGCGAGCTTCTCGTCCGGTGGTGCTGATAGCTGGCTTAAGGGAACTGGCGCCACTCCTTTGAAGGAAGTGCGGCTATGTCGTATTGTAGTGGGGTCTATCCCACTTGCGGATTATGTCGGATAAAGCAGGTTTAAGTCCGCCGTCCGCCGACACCTGCGTTAATTGCAGTCCGTCTATTATGGGATCCGATATCGGGGCAGTCTATCCTGCGCTCGGATATACGGACTAATCGGATGGTCGAAAGTGATTGGTTTTGACATCCAACCTTGGTCCTTGGGGTGGATCGTCCGACACTTGTCTTGGCGAGTGCGTGTTGGCTTTCGTGTTTATCACGTGAAGCAAGTTCTTTATTTTGACTTCTCGAGGAAAGTCCTTTGGCTTCGGTGCTTCTGCTGGTGGGGCTCGTCATTGTCCTCGCTTGGCGTGTCGAGGCCTTGTGTCGGCATTAAGTCTGCGGACTGTTTAAAACCAACAATTTCGGTTGGTATGGTTTGCGAGCCTTAGAATCTTGTGGATTTGACATATCCGATCTAAAATTTTTGTTCAAATTGGATAGCTTCGTCTCTGTTATCCTTAGAGGCCGTGTTTTATTATGCGGCATGAGCTTTTGAGTCCGGCGTTGACCGCCGTGCCTGTAGGCTTTGTTCTTTATTCGGCGCTGATCTTTCCTGCGCCGTGACTTCTCGTTCCATCTACGATGCTCGGATGTACTCGGGTCGTTGGTGCTTTGCATCTTGCTAGCCAGCTGTCTTCTCTCTGCATAAAGCGCGTCATGAGAACTTGTTAAGCGCGGCCATTGTTCTTGGCTTCTCTTGGCGAGGTGTCTGGCGAGCCATTAAGTCTCGGATGTTGTGTTTAAAGTTGCTAATGCTTCTGCGTCCGGACGATCGACTATTTGGTTCTTTTGGTGAGGAACTGTTCCGAATTTGTCTTTGACTCTCCGGGCTGTTGGGTTATATATCGGTCGTCGCATCCAGGGCGGACATAAGTCCCTTGAGTTTGCTCTAGCGTCCTCAAGCTCTTCCCAACGTGTTTTTACGGGAGGCTTTTGAGCCAATGGTGGCCCTTTGAGCTTGAGGGTAGGTATTTTATGGGCGTGGAGATGTCTCCTCTAGCCATGTGTATGTGTAGTATGTAGTCTTCTATCCGGACTCCAGTGATTGTTGCCGTCGTATGCCTCTATGTTTATGGGTTTAAACCGCTGGAAATTCATGATCCAGCACCTCGCCAGTGAAACATAAGCGGGTGTCGGCGCCCAATGTTGGGTGTGCGCTGTCTTCAAACACTTGTCGGTATGTTACTTCTGGGGTCCTCCTTTTGGGCCCGTAGATGGACCTAGTTGGGCCATCCGTTTTACCGAGATTATAATTAGAACTTGTGCAGCCCGTTTGTCGTTTGGGCACGAAATGCGGCCGTCTATCCGGCTGACCTCTTTATTTGTTGTGAAGGCTCGATGGCTTCCTCGTCAAATTCAGCACAACTTGCGCCGGGTAGCTCTTGATTTGATGGCCGTTGCCATATTTGTCTTGGTCTTGAATACTTTGCTCCACTTCATTCGGCGTGTCTTCTGTTTGAGCTTCCGTTTTGCCTTCTTCAAACTTCTTGCGTGGCGGCGAGATTTTTCGTATGTTCTTATGCTCTGGTGTTGTGGCGGATGTTGATTGCCGTGAAGGGATGAATATCCGGCTCGTCCTATTAAGTCGTCTGCTTCGCTTGCCGCTCTATCGCTGGGTGTTAGGAAGGCTGCTTTGATCGGCGGGACTTAGAGCGGCGTTCGTCGCCGTTTAATTCTTTATCGGCGAGATTATCCTCGCCCGTCCGTTGTTCCTCGTTATCGCTTCCCTTGAGTGTCCACCATGTATATGTCGTATCACGAGGTGGTCTTCCGGTGTCCTGTAGCCTTTGGTTCTTAGTAGTCTCCGCATCGTCGTCCATACCGTCGATGTCTTGGTCGTGGTCGAGTATGTCGGTTAAATCGTCGGCGGTGGCTCTGAAGTGGGTGGTGGAGTGGGATCTGAATTTCTTAGTCATCACGTCCCAACCATCCTGGCCGTGTTGCGGGGCTCTCCGGATGCGAGATGCTTCAATGAATTTATGATATCGCGAAGAAGTCTTTGAAAGATGTCCAGCGGTGAATTCCATGATCGGCGTAATCGGTTCTTGGCGAAGGCGGGAGGTTGGTCCGGAAGAATCGGCACCTGGGTCATGGCTTCCGTGGGACAAGGTAAGTGTTGGCTCCATCGCCGTGGAAATTGCGGCTCGGCGGTGTCAGCCATCCGTCCTCGATTGACGTCGGCTCCGTACTATAGTCGGGCCGGATCGGGTCGACCTCAAGGTGCTGTCGCGGCGGAGTTAGGTCATGCCCATCGTGACAAGCGGCGTGCTCGGCTGTGGCTCGATCAATCGAGATTAGGTCGCGGATATCCGCCGTGAAGTTTAAGCTTCAAACCTGACTGGCGGCCAGGCGTAGCTTCGATCTGCTCGGATGGCCAAGGGAGTTGGCCTGATCTGAGCCGCGAATATGAAGATCTGTCCGGGGAGGAAGGTCTCACCGAGGCTATGGCGTTGTTGATTGAAGAGGCCATCAAGCCTATCGGTGGCGACACATAGGAACTCTCAATGAAAGCACCAATGTCGATGTCAAAACCGGCGGATCTCGGGTAGGGGTCCCGATGCGTCTAGGCGGATGGTAACAGGAGACCGAGGGACACGATGTTTACCGAGTTCGGGCCCTCTTGATGGAGGTAAAACCCTCGTCCTGCTTGATTGATATTGATATTGTGGATGTTTACAAGAGTGGATCTACCACGAGATCAAGGAGGCTAAACCCTAGAAGCTAGCCTATGGTATGATTGTAAGGGTTGTTGTGATTGTTGTCCCTACGGACTAAAGCCATCCGGTTTATATAGACACGGAGAGGGCTAGGGTTACATAGAGTCGGTTACAATGGTAGGAGATCTACATATCCGTATCGCCAAGCTTGCCTTCCACGCCAAGAAAGCCCCATCCGGACACGGGAGAAGTCTTCAATCTTGTATCTTCATAGTCTTGGAGTCGGTCGATGATGATAGTCAACAAATGATAGTTGGTGATGATGGTAGTCCGCTATCCGGACACCCCTAATCCAGGACTCCCTCACGGTAATTCTTGGAAATACATCGGATACTCAGCGACCTGGATTAATTCACCTCTTACGCCACGGCTGCGAAAACCATATCCTGCATGGGGATGCACTTGCGGGCATAAAACTTGTGGTGCGACCTTCCATATTTTTAGGTAACTTCTGCAGTGCTGGTGATGCGATTTGGTATTGGTTAACCAATTCATACCGAATGACATCAATTTGTTGGAATCGATGATTATCAGCGATGTTGGAAACTTAGCGCCCTTGATGTCAATCTCAAATTTGATGACGAGATTGCTCAGTATGGATCGAGGATTGTACCAGCATGTGTTTCCAAAATCGAGCAAGAAAAATTGTTTTGGGAAGCAAAACCACTGTGAAATAAAAATTAGGAAGCCCAGTCAAATAAAATTCTGGCCGGGTATGTCATTAGAAACATACCAATGGCGACTTGGTCCTCTTGGCAAATGCTGCGAGATGTGATGAACTTGCCCTTGGATTATGTCGAGCGGAATCTGGCACCATGTAGTTAATTTGCGGCTGAAATGGGCGGCTTGCTTGGTGTTCTTGGGGCAATGTCGGGCGTAGTGTCGGTTGACCACTGACTGAAACGTTGTTGCCGGCAATCGTCGCGCAGAGCTGATCACGACATTTTTGACTTGTAATAGTAGTCTTGTTGGCGTTCTGCTGCCAATTGGGTTTGTACTCCACACGAGTCATTTGCGGTCACGAGCCTTTTGCCTTTGGTTGCATATCCTTCTTAGGTTGAATTTGCGCTTTTGTTCATTAGCGGTGGCTTGTTGTCATCGCGGGAGCTTGTGTTCCCTCTCGGTGATTAGGACCTTGTTCACGAGTCGGAATCCGGGAATCAAACATTCTTGAGAGTGCAGGAGATGTTGATGTAGGCCTCCAAGGAACCGATCGTTCTTCCGCTCTTCGTAGCCACATCATGGAAGAATAAGCGGGCGGATGGTTAATTTATTGAGATACTCGGCGCAGTCAAGCTGCCTTGAGTGAGAGCGAAATTCGCGTTCTTGATCTTCATGACTCCGGTGGGAATATGATATTTGCGAAGTGATCCTTGAATTTTGTCAAGTAATTTCCTTATCGGCGAGCCATATTGCTTTGGCATTATCCCACCATATAGCGGCGCTCCTTGAGATAATGTTGCAAAGGGAACCTTGTCTCACGTAGATGCATGCAGCAATTTCAGTTTCTTTCAATAGTCCTTATCCGATCGTTGGCGTCCAAAGGATCGGTAGTATGGCTGAAACTTGGAAGCAGTTGGCTGAAAATCTGATAACTTGGAATGATGGCTGTTGGTGTCAAAACGGCGGATCTCGGTGGGGGTCCCGACTGTCGTCTAAGCGGATGGTAACGGAGACAAGGGACACGATGTTTACCCAGTTGGGCCCTCTTGATGGAGGTAAAACCCTCGTCTGCTTGATTGATATTGATATTGTGGATGTTTACAAGAGTGGATCTACCACGAGATCAAGGAGGCTAAACCTAGAAGCTAGCCTATGGTATGATTGTAGGGTTGTTGTGATTGTAGTCCCTCGGACTAAAGCCATCCGGTTTATATAGACACGGAGAGGCTAGGGTTACATAGAAGTCGTTTACAATGGTAGGAGATCTACATATCCGTGTCGCCGAGCTTGCCTTCCAGCCAAGGAAAGTCCCATCCGGACAGGGGTGAAGTCTTCAATCTTGTATCTTCATAGTCTTGAGCCGGTCGATGATGATAGTCCGGCAAATGATAGTTCGGTGATGATAGTAGTCGGCTATCCGGACACCCCTAATCGAGGACTCCTCGGTAGCCCTGAACCAGGCTTCAATGGCGATAAGTCCGGCGTGTATATTGCTTGGCATTGCAAAGCGGGTTCCTCCTCAAATGATAGAAGATTGTGAACACCGAGGATAGTGTCGGCTCGCAAAATAAATTCCACATTCCACGGTGAGAGAATAATAATATACACAAGTTCAATCTCTGGCGTTTTCCGGGCATGGCGTCACACCACTACCAAGCCATTACTCGAATTGTTTTTACTTTACCACCTCGAGCGCATTTAGCGGCGGTTTCCTTAACGCGTCTTGTTGAGCGGAGATCGTGTTTCCCCTTAATCCGGATTCTCATCAATACAGGCGTGGGTAACCAACGCGTCATTGATGGTGGCGCAGGAGATAAGCGAGTTTTACCGGGCGGTGGGGGCCGGTAAGACGCCCGCCCATATAAGGGATAAGATTCACCTTCTCACCTCGCCTTCTTCCTCCTTTGCTTATCCATCTCCTTTTCGAGCTCCAGCGCCCAAGTTCAGCGCATCTCGTCTCAACCTTCTCCGACCATGTCGGGCGGGAGGTAAATGGTTGGCCTCCACCGTTAAGGAGGAGCAAATCGCCAAAATCTGTGGCGCGGATACCTTTCCGCGACATCTGCTTTTGCCGGCTGCCGACGAGGGCACCTCATCCCCACGGCCCCATGAGAGGTTGTCTTTCTTTCCCACTTCCTCCACAGAGTGGGCTTTCCACTTCACCCCTTTGTCGGGGCTCATGTTCTCTCGAGCTGGATTTCCATGATCTGGCGCCGAACTTCATCCTCAACATCTGGCGTTTATCGTGGTATGCGAAACCTTCCTCTGCATCAGCCCCACTTGACAGTGGCTCAAGACCTTCAATGTCAAGCGAAGGTAGTGAAAGGCATTCAAGCGGAGTCTTGGGCGCCATGTTGGGCAAGATGCCAGCGTCCTTTAGTTCGAAGGGCCTTCGTGGAATCCGTCAAGGGGTGGCAATCGGGTGGTTCTACATCACGAGCAGCGTGACCCTAAATGGGCGGTGGCCCCGAGTTTAGATCTGGTATCCCCACGCAGCTCACCTCCTGGAAGAGAAGGGCTTGCTTGTGGGGCAGTTTGAAGGAGCTGGCGGGACTCAAAGCTGTATCAAGAAGTGGTGAAGAAGCTCGGGCTGGTTAACGTGGTCCAAGTCATGCTGTCGCGGATTCTCCCATGCCAGGCGGGCATTCAATCTATGGGAGTTCGATCCGGAACAGCACGCGTGAACAAGCTCTTGACACAACGTCTGAAGGCGCTGGAAGAGTGCTGTTCAAGAAGCTGAAGCCCCATCCATGCGAAGATGGGATTTCGCTCATACACCGGTAGCCGAGGTAAGTGATTCTACCTTCACGGGACACTCGTTTTCCATAGTTTGACTCTATCCGGGTTTTAATTTCCCTTTTCCTTTAGCGAGAATTTGGATGAAGAAGGCGGGCGATTACTGTCGGCTCTACTGCCAGAAAATCCATGGGCTCGTCTAGCGAAGGCTCTTGGTTCGGCACCCGCCGTGGTGCGGAGAAGAAAACCAGAAGGAGGCCACGGGTGCTCGAAAGGCGTCCGTTTCAGTGTCCGCGACTCGGGCTGACTCCTCCCGAAAATGAGGAGGAGGACTCTCTCGGAGGAGGGAGAGAAGGAAGGCTTCCCAGGGGGAGGCGAAGGTCAGAGGAAGGACTATTCCCGGACAGCTCTGCCAACATCAACGTTGGCGAGGAAGAATAGCCTTCAAGGGCCAGGCCTCCGGCGAGATCGTAATATCCGGTTCTGAATGATTTATAATTTCTTTTCCTGCATCACATAGTGTCATTCTAATGCCGCATCTTCTGTAGTCCGGCCGTGATGATCTCCGCTTCATCGGCGGGTCGTTGGCTTCGTCGGATGTAGACTCCATCCGACGCCTCCACCCTCGCTGGCAAGACGGGTAGGATCCCAGAAGGACCCGTCGAGGAGGCTCGGGCGCCACAAGCGCCCTCCGGATTTGCGGACTCCTAGCGAACCCGCGGTGGTTCGAGTCGGCAGCTACTGAGCGAGGCAACCGTGGCTGGCTTCCAGTCAGCGGGCGCGGGTAATTTGTTGGGCGCTGAGGCGCTTCCATCGAGGAAGAACACCGCACTATATGGTGCGGTGATTGAAAAGTGCAGCTTCGCCAAAGCGGCTGCAGCTTCAATAGCCTTCTATCGGGCTTTGAGGTAGAAGTTAAAATATGCAATGTAATACCGCATAGCGGTAGCCCTGATGTTCGGTTCGGTGTTGGAAAAAAAGCGGATGAGGATCTTAAAAAGATATCTGTGAGGTTGCTAAAAATTATGTCAATATGGGTTGCAGGCTCTCTGCGACCTCTGCCGCCTTGTTGCGGAGGTCGGTGCGTTAAGCAGAGCTCGGCGGTCGGGCAAAACTCGGCAGCAGAAGCAGCTCAAGACAAAGAAGGTGAGTAACACCACTTTGAATTTGTACCTTACGAGAAAAGGATTTAGGTTGCGACAAAAATAACAAGGATAACATGGAGTGCTGCGGGGCCCACGAGCGAGGTGGCGGCCTGAAGGAGGCCGTGTCATGACTGAGCATAATGCGGCCGCAGGCAGGGGAGGCGAGAAAAGCAGGAGGCGCGGTGGCGGTGGTTCAGCAAGAGCTCCGAGGCTCTCATGGAAAAGCATGAGAGTTTGGGCGTGACTCAAAGACTTCGAGTCCGAGCTTGCCTCGTCTCGAAAGTGTAAAACCGCCAAGGCCGAGGCCCATAAGTCCCTTCGGGAGGTTGAATTGATGAAGAATATAGCGGCGGGTAAGGCATTTTTCATGCAAAGCAAGCATGTGAATGTAAATTCGTGTTACTTACCGGATTCGGAGCTCTCGAGGCGTTTGCAGATCTGCCTGCAGCGTGTCGATCGCCGCATTCTACCGAGCCGAGGAGGGCTCAGCGGAGAAGGTCTTACGGTCTCGATATCTTGAGGCCGGCCATCAGTGCCCCCTAGCGACCAGGTGAAGCGCTGGTCGAACTTCCTAGGTGGCCGAGCAGGCCATGAAGGGCCTCATAGTCGGTGTGGCTGGAGAGCCATGCACAGGACTCGCCGGCCTCGTCGACGGCTGGTGGATCGTGCCCTGGATGGAGGTTATCAAGCGCTCCACCTGTATTGAAGGTGCTCGTCGGGCCCTTGCCAGCGCAAAAGTGCATTGGGGCAAGCTGGATGCGGAGAAGCTAATCAGCGCGCGCCAGCCGTGAGCAAGGAGCATCGTCGCTGAACTTTACTATAAGGCTGTCTGAAGGGTGCCCTAAGATTGCGGATGAGTGCCCCGAGGGATGTAATTATTGAGTGAATTCGCAATGTGTTTATCACTGCGCTGAAAACTTTGTTCATATCGCTAAGCAACGCTTGTTTAATTTAAAATATTACCTTACTGCGATCGTTTATTAAATCGAGAGATGGCAAGTAAATAAACTTCGACCCTCATGCCACGAGTGCTTTGGGTGTTAGGGATAAACTTGAGCACTCTTGTTCCCATTTTGGGTCCATCTGAGGGGCGCTCAACACAACGAACAAGGCAACGGACTTATAGTGCTTGAACACTCTCCTTAGCCATAGAATTCTATAATTTTAAATTTGGTGAAGCCCCTAGTATTCGGAGCAATTGGGGCACTATCACGCCTTCATCGGACATAATCCGAACTTGCTTTCGAAGTGGCGTAGGTCTTTAGGACCGAAAGGACCTCTTGAACAGCGACCAGTCTCTCGCCTTATCATGCGGTCAGTTTTAGCTTTCTCCTTGGGCGTTAACCCGGCTCAACGGTGCTGAATGCGATGGTTCTCCAGTGCTACCTTAGCGATAGAGCGGGCGTAAGGTGCCGAACATGGGGAGAAACCAACTATTGACCCAAGGCATGATTGAGACTAATTCATATAATGCTATAAGTTGAGGTGCGCACTTGTGAAAGTGTCGAGACTTTATCACACCATAAAGCGGAGGACATAAGCCCTGGTGTGTTTGGCCGTACCAAGATGCCAGGTGCAACATGTAATAAATGAACATATATATATATAATAATAATGCAATTATAGGCAAAAGTGCTGCATTTTATTAGAAGATATGCTATCGGTCTGGAATGATACAAATAGTCGGAAAGCAAGAGTTGGAGCGAATTAAAGGCGTCTCCCTCGAGGGAAGGCTGCGGAATGTTGTATTTTAACAAATTTAATACTCATGATGGAACCACTTTGAGTGTTAATCATGACCTTTGTCCTTCCACGGCTGTTGCATCATGAGTTCGGCAAGTTAGCCGTCGGATGAGTTCTGTATAAAAGAAAATAAAAAGAAAAAAAAGCGACACTTGGGCCCAGTGTGGTCGAACCGCACTCTGGGTCTGTTGTGGTTGTGCCCTTCCCCTATGCCCATGGTATCTCCAGCGTAATTATGTCTGTGAGAGTTTGTCTTGCAATTTCCGAGGGCTGGGGTTGGGGCAGCATTGCTACGCGTGCCGAACATGCGGTGGTCTTGGTTGATGTTGCTCCGGGCCGTTTGGTCGTGTCCGGTCGTTTATGACGGACTCGAGAATCTTAAAGGCTGCTCTACGTACCGCGAGCATTGTATGTTCCTCCGTTCGGAGGGCGTTCCGTGTTTCCATTGACCGTGAAGACTCACGAGGGCTGGCATCTTGAGCTTAAGGTATGCATAATCACACGCGTTAAATTTTCAAGCAGCGGTTCGTCGAAGCGAGCGTGATAGCAGCTTGAGCAGGACTATCGAAGATTAACTCCTCGCGGAAATTATCAGGGATCCGAAGACCACTTCGATGTAGCGAGCCTGTACAATTGGCCTCGACACGGTATGGCGCCTTTGAAGGTCGTCGTTGTAGGTTTAATCCTTGAAGGTCTATGCCCATCTTGCGCCTGTATCACGATAAAGCAGGTTAGGCTCTGCCGCCGTCCATCAGGACTCTCGTGAGTGAAATCCATCAGCGATTGGGTCTAAAACCAATGCGGCGAATCCGCCATGGCGGATCTGTCGGATGGTCTCTTGATCGAAGTGATCGGGCAAGAGGACCATGGGTTGAATTTTGAGGCGTGGCTCCATGCGTATCGTCCCTTAGTGCGCTTCGCTCCCTCTTGGGAATATCGTTGCGTATATCATGTTTACGTCCGAACTTGAGGGAATCCCTTTGTCCTCTGTTGTTGGGCGGGTCTCTTCCTCGTCATCGTGTGTAGCCTTGTCACTTTTTGGAGATTGATTTGCTGCTTGAATACCCAACAATCTCTGTTGGTATGGTTAGCTGGCTTTTCGGGGTTCCATGTATTTGACAAAAGCGGTGAGTATTCGGTCCAAATTGGGCCGGGCCGGAGTGGTTCTTTTGAATGGCTTCTTCCGTTGACGGGTTTGGAGCCTCGGAATCCGGCGTTGACTGCCGTATCCTCATTGATGTCGCCGTTAATGCGGCGTTTGTTTTGTTTGGCGCAATCTGCCATTGCGGTCCTTGGTATCCGGACTGCAGCGTTTTTTGAGGTTATTCTTTGCGAGCCGCTATCCTCTCCCGCCGGAAGCGGGTCATGAAGTGAGGGCTGCCATGGTTTGGCCTCTGTCCTGGTGCGGGCCAGCCACTCGTCGCGGATGTTATGTTTGGGCGGTTTGCCTTGCTCCAACGGTCGGCATTTGATTTTCTTTGTTAAGAACCGGGAAATTCTGGCGATTCGTCAGCTGCTGGATTATGTGGCTTAGGTCATCTGCGTCGGTGGTGCAAATACAAGTTTAAGGAATCGGCTTCGGTCTTCCCAACATCAATTGACTCTGCGGGCATGTTAAGCCAATCGAGCTTCCTTTAAGCGGCGGGAGATATTTGATGGCGTGAAGATTGGCGCGGGCCATGTGTATATGGAGGAGATAATCCTCAATCCGGACCCGGGTCTTGTGCCATCGTGGGATTCGATATTAGGGGTTTGAACCCTTGAGGTTTGATGATCCATTACTTGTCGTGAAGCATAGTGGGTGTCTTGGCGCCTTGATTGACAATATCGCGGCGTAGCTCAAGAAGGCGTTTGGTGTGTTTTGGCCCGGGATTTTATCCGGTGTGGGTGTTAAATGGGTGGGTGGAAAGTCCGTGATCCATAGAAACGGATTGTCTTGCCTTGTCCTCAATATATCCGTAAGTCGGCGCGTTCCCGTGGCCCCTTTTAAAGCGATTGGATGCGGTTTTTTTGGAGGGCTTGCGCCTCTCTATCCGGGCCACGGTGGTGGTCCCATTTCTTGTGTCTTTCCTCTAATCGGGGGACAACTTGCGTTTTAGGTAACTTTGGGGCGTTGGTTCATACTCTTACGCGGGACCTCGGTCCATCTTCGGCGATGGGTCTTGATCAGCGAAGCTTTGTTGCTTTTCTTTAGGCTGTTTGGTGGCATTAACCTGCGTGAAAACGCTCTTGTTGGGGATCCTCGGCATGAAAAATTAAATTGGAAGGCTTGCCTCGTCTCCGGAGGAGGTAAGTAATTGTCATCCTCGACCTCTTAAATGCCGCCCCTCACGAGGGCTTTCCTCCTCCTGGCTGGATCGTCTTTGGAGAGTTTCTTCGGCCTACGGGTGTTATTTCTTGCGGAATCTCCATTCTTGGTGGCGGGATTTAAGCGGCCGCGGCGTCGGCGGGCTTTTCTTTAAGGAATCGGCCTCCGTTGCTTCTTGCGTCCCCATCTTTTGGGGTGTCCACCATGTATATGTCGTATTGGGAGGTGGTCTTCCGTTCCGTAAACCTGGTTCTTGTAGTCTCGGCATCTTCTCCATATCGATGTCTTGGTCGTGGTCGTATGTCGGTTAAATTCCGGTGGGCTCTGAAGTGGGTGGTGGATGGGATCTGAATTTCTTCGTCATCCGTCCCAATCCTGGCCGTGTTGGCGGGCTCTCCAATAGCGAAGATGCTTCAATGAATTTATGATATCGCGAAGGCGGTCTTTGAAAAAT
>JAHIAM010020138.1:0-10295 GCA_021605205.1 Aegilops longissima
GTCCATCTTTTCCTCAATTGCGAAGCTTCATCTTGGTCGTCGACTATCTCCATGAAGTCGTGATTTCTTCCTCATGGCCAAAAAGTCTGCGTGCCTTCTCCTCTTCGATTCGCGGAACAAAAGCTTCGGGTGTCTTGATTCTGGCGGCCAAATCTCCGTGTCCTAAGACCTCCAATCTTGAATGTCGAGAGTGGAATGGGTCCTCGATGGGCGGATGATATCTCCATTCCTTGCCTGCGAGAAACCATGGCGAGTCCGTGATCGAGCTCGTCTTACTCCTCTCGGAGATGTCCAAGTGCTCGGTGATCGCCCGTCTCTTAGATGATCCGTTGAACCGGTGAACTCAAAGTTGATAGGCTCGTCGTCCTCCAAGGTCCTCCACAGGATATACCTCAATCTGGCGGGTGTCTCGGAAGTGCATTAGTGGGTTTCCCGGTGATGGGGAAAGCGATCTTGCTTCACCATCTGGACCAGCTTCCTTGAAGGGCCGTCTCATCGTGGCGAACTCCAGAAAATTGAACTTGCCATCTAGAATGTTGCAAAGGAAAAGTCGAAAGATGGGGAAGAATATAGAATGAAAGGGGTTTTAAAGTAAATGGTCTCCTTATGGCTTTCCGATCCTAGGGGTTCGATCCTCGGTCGTGTGCCAACCATCTCTTGGCGACCCAAAATCGGTCAAATCTATAAATTGCCATCCCAAGATCATCTTTGGTACTCACATAATCGATAAAGTAATCAAAGTTCAATCACACGAATATCATTAATCGATTCTCATATAGGTCTTTATTACAAGGGAATAAATTGGCTCAAAGGCCAACTCATGAGAAATAAACTAAAATCTTGGGGCGTCGAAGGTGGCGAGTCCATCCGGCTCAAAGGGCAATGCCAGGGGCGAGCCTCCTCTGATCGGAATATATCTACCAACATAATAAGCCATGTAATCACTTTTGGAATAATGGCAAGTTATGAAGAACAACAATAATAAAGTTACTAACTCTATATGCATATTTGGTTGTGGAGCTCTAAGTTTCATATTTTCGTAAAGCCAATTTTATCCTACTGGTGGACTTATTGCAAATTACTACAAATTGTTGGTAGTTATTGAGATGGTTCCAAAATTATCGTTCCCAAATTATTAAAGTCATAAACCCATCAAATTAATCCATTAGTTTTAGTGTTGAGATATCCGAATACTTCCAAGGTCGGATGCTAAAGTAAAGCAGGGGACCGGCTAATCGATTAGGTTATAACCTTTTCGAGGTTTGCACTTTCCCGAATCATTCCCTCCTTTTAAAGTCTTAGCACTTCATGGTGTTTGAAGGCGGGCGAATAAACAGGTCTTCAAAGAGTTCTTGGGGTACCCCAAATCCTTGTTCGTCTACTTCTCGTAATCCGTCCCGGGGTTCACTACAAGGTAAACGAGCCCATAATGGCTTGCGGTGCGAAAACTTCGGTCATGGGGCATCCATCCTTCTCTTCGTGGCTGGGTGAAGCTTTCCAGAATGTCATGGCGCTTCTCCATGCCGGCCAACCTTTGGGTGCTCGGGGTGCCGTCAGTCCTCCACCCGTGTGATTTTAAAGTCCATCTTGATCATTGTAGTCCATGGGGTCATCATCATCATCATTGACTCTCACTTACTTATAATTTCCTCATCCCAAATCCGTCTGAGCATAGCAAAATAACTACTTCCGGGGTCCATGGTAACAAGGGGTTGGTTCATCCTACCACATGATACTACTCAAGTTTAATGACTTCAAGATTATCACTCTGCATGCAAGGTGGGGTGGTGACAACTACTAATGCACAAAAACAAGGTATAGAAATAACATGATCAAAACTTGCCTTCATGATCCTCGTAAGCTAAAATTAAGTAGTAGCAAGCTTGCACTCAGAACTCTCAGACAAACAATAACATAATAAGCACAAAGCAAGAGGATCACACAAGATAACAAAGATAACATAACACAACCAACCAATCAAAACCAAATCAAAGGAAAACTCAAAAAATCAAATTCAAAGTTTTCCCTATTCCAAACAATAGCAAAAGTTTTATTTAACAAAATTCCTCAATATGACCTAATCATGGTTTTAGGTTAACTTAAGAAAAGGATTAACTAAGCAATTAGGAGCAAAAAGAATTTATTAATTAGCTATTATAAAACTCAATTTAGGCCTAATCCAATTTCATTAAGAAAAATAATTTAAAACTTTTATAAATTGTAAATAAAAGTTCATCTAATGGAATAAAGAAACTAACCTAGAATAACTAATCACAAGTTAAAAATAAATTAATTTACTAATTTAAATTAGGAAGCAGAACTAATCAATTAATTAGGATTAATAGGTTCTGCCTAAATTAATTATTTATTAATCCTAAAATACCAAAGTTAATTTCTAGGGTTTGGCAATATCAAAATAAAGTGATTGCAAAAAGAATCATGCAAAATAATTTTCTAACTAAAACTATAAGATTTGCTATTCACTAAAATAATATTAAAGCATTTTTAATTATTTTTAACATAGCTAAATATATGTTTTTCAGAAACTACATAAAATTTGCAATCCAACAAAAAAAATCACTAAAAATATTAAACAGAACAAAAGATACATTTTGAAATTTAAACAAATTAAAGCAAAAATAAAAAAAAAAAAATGCCTAATGGGCCTAAAGCTCCGCGTCGGATAGGCTAAATGGGCCTAGGTTAATCTAAAGAACCCTAACTAAAATAAACCTAACTAAAATAAACCCGCGGGGGGTTTTCTAACTAAAAATCCTTGGGGCTTCAATTAGCCACCCGATTGGGATCGGACAGTGGAGGAAAGCCGAGACTCAGGACTCGGGGCGTCGGCGGGAGTCTCCTGGCTTGGCGTCAGGACCGGGAGGCGTCGGGGAGGCGGGAAGCTCGGGAAGGGTTGTGGGGTTGGTGAGGCTGGGGGCACCCAGGCGGCGGCGGGGTTTGGCGGGGGTTGAGCTGAACTCCGGGAGCCGGGGAGAAGAGGGGGGCTCCGGGTGGCTAAGGGAAGGGGTGCGGAGGGTGGCTTTAAGCCGGGTGAGGTTGGAAGGGATAGGCGTAGGGGTGCGGATTCTTGAGATCAGGGATCTCGTGGTCCGTTGTGGGCGAGGGAACGCGGTGGGGGTGGTCATGGAGAGGGGGTTCCGTCGGGAGGATCCTAAGGATTGGGGGTTTGGTTTTTGGCGGCCCCTATGTGGTAATTTGGGCCAAATCTTGTGGTGTAGGGGTTAGGTGTTTTGGGGCCGGTGGCTTTGGTTTGGCCTTGAAAAAGTTCTTTATTTTTTAATAAAACAAAACCAAAATAAACCTAAACTATAAATATTTTTATAGGGTATATATATACCAAAATGATCGGGGAATATTCCCTTTCATTTGAACATTTTCAAACCAAAATCAAACTTTATGAAAAACCATTTTTCAAATTCAAATAAATTTCAGATTTGAATCAATTCTTTTGGCATTTTTCTTCGATATTTTTTGGGTGTCATGTTGCTCCTCTTACTTTTGATCAAGTATTTATGGGCTTGGTTTTGGAGTGTTTCCCCATGCCAAAGTTTGGAATTCAAATTTCAAATTCAAAACTCTCTGAAACTTCAAATAAATCAAATTCAAACAGGATGCATAGGATGTTTATAATTGTAAAACATTCCAAATAGGAAAATTTGGGATGTTACACCCCCTCCACCATATTCCACCTCGGTCATATTGTGCGGTGCTTGGCGAAGCCTGCGTGATAGAACATCAAGATCGTCCTGCGCGTCGTTTGTGAAACTCCTTCCGATGCTTTCTTTGGATGGGCCGGGGATCGTCATGATGGGGTGCCAAAACTGGAGGTGCGATGGTGCTTGGATCGGTCGGATCGTGAAGGCGTCGACTACATCAACGCGTTAATATAACGCTTCGCTTTCGGTCTATGCGTGGGGACCTCTCCCTCTCGTTGCTATGCCATCACCATGGTCTTGGTCGTGGGAAATTTTTGAAATTACTCGTTACCCAATGGATCGAGCCTGGTTTTATGCGTTGATGTCATATGCGGTAGAACACAAGTGAGTTGTGGGCGATACAATATACCTACCAGCATGTCATACTTTGGTTCCGGTTTGTGAGATGAAGCGGCCGGACCGACATTACCCGTCGCTTCGAGCTGGTTTCACCTTTGAGCACTCGTTGCAAAGGTGGTGGCGGGTGTCCTCTCACTTTAGTTGAAGAGTGTGGCTCGCCGGTCCTTGAGAAGGTTAAAGCAGTCTATTTGGAAATATCGTTGTGGTTTTGATCGTGGTAAAACGGTTCTTGCTCAGCCGTAAGCCCGTAAAACTTGCAACAACAAAGTAGAGGGCGTCTAACTTGTTTTTGCAGGGCATGTTGTGATGTGATATGGTCAAGGCGTGATGCTATATTTTATTGTATAGATGATCATGTTTTGTAACGAGTTATCGGCTGGCGAGAGCCATATGGTTGTCGCTTTATTGTATGAAATGCAACGCCATGTAATTGCTTTACTTTATCACTAAGCGGTAGCGATAATCGTAGAAGCAATAGTTGGCGAGGCGACAACGATGCTCGATGGAGATCAAGGTGTCGGCCGGTGGCGATGGTGATCATTGGATTGCGGAGATGGAATCACAAGCACAAGATGATGATGGCCATATCATATCACTTATATTGATTGCATGTGATGTTTATCCTTTATGCATCTTATCTTGCTTTGATTGGCGGTAGCATTATAAGATGATCTCTCACTAAAATTATCAAGTAGTGTTCTCCCGAGTATGCACCGTTGCCAAAGTTAAATGTTGAGACACCCGCGTGATGATCGGGTGTGATAAGCTCTCGTCCATCTACAGGTGCAAGCCAGTTTGCACCTGAGAATACTCAGTTATACTTGGAGCCTAGCATATCAGATATGGCCTCGGAACACGGAGACGAAAGGTCGAGCGTGAATCATATAATGAATATGATCAACATAAGATGTTCACCATTGAAAACTACTCCATCTCACGTGATGATGGGTTATGGTTTAGTTGATTTGGATCACGTGATCACTTAGATAACTAGAGATGATCTCTAAGTGGGAGTTCTTTAATAATATGATTAATTGAACTTAAATTTATCATGAACTTAGTACTGATAGTATTTTGCTTGTCTATGTTTCTTGTAGATAGATGGCTCGTCTTTGTTGTTAGTTGAATTTTAATGCGTTCCTTGAGAAGCAAAGTTGAAAGATGATGGTAGCAATTACGGATTGGGTCGTACTTGAGATAATCCTCATTCTGCCTGAAAAGATTACGTCCTGGAAGCACTTGGGTGCAGACTCTGCGGATCTTGAGCGAAGTTGTGAGCGTCGGCAAGCGGTGATGACTACTCTATAGTTCGATGTGCCATGCTTCGGCTTAGAACCGGGTCTTCAAGCGGCGTTTTGAGCGTCATGGAGCATATGAGATGTTCGGGAGTTGAAGTTGATATTTCAACAGAATGCGGATTGAGAGATATGAAGTCTCCAATAAGTTCTATAGCTGCAAGATGGAGAATAGTTACGTCGGTGAGCACATACTCAAAATGTGCAGGTATTACAATCACTTGAATCAAGCGGGAGTTAATCTTCGGATGATTGTGTCATTGGAAATTCTTCAATCACGCCACCAAGCTACAAAGGCTTCGTGATGAACTATAATATGCAAGGGTTAGTAAAGACTATGCACGGCTCTTACGAATGCTAAAAGCTGCGGAGGTAGAAATCAAAAAGGAGCATCAAGTGTTGATGGTCAATAAGACCACTAGTTTCAAGAAGAAAGGCAAAGGGAAGAAGAAGGGAACTTCAAGAAGAACAGCAAACAAGTTCTTGATCGGGAGAAAACCAAATCGGACCTAAGCACTGGCGAAGTGCTTCTTGCAAGCGGTAGTCCTTTGGAGCGGAACTGCCCCAAGTATTTGGCGGATAAGAAGGATGGCAAAGTGAACAAAGGTATATGTGATATACTTGTTATTGATGTGTACCTTACTAGAGCTATGATAGTACACAGGTATTTGATCTTGATTACTTGCTAATATTTGCAACTTCGAAGCAGGAACTACGGATTAGCGAACAACGGCAAAGGGCGAGGTGACGATGCGCGTGGGAAAGCGGTTCCAAAGTCGATGTGATCGCGATCGACCGCTTACCTCTACATCTACCTTGGGATTAGTTTTAGACCTGAATAATTGTTATTTGGTGCCGCGTTGAGCATGAACATTATATCTGGATCTTGTTTGATGCGAGGCGGTTATTCATTAAATCGAGAATAATGGTTGTTCTATTTATATGAATAATATCTTTTATGGTCATGCACCCTTGAAGAGTGGTCTATTTTAATGAATCTCGATAGTAGTGATACACATATTCATAATGTTGAAACCAAAAGATCAGAGTTGATAATGATAGTGCAACTTATTTGTGGCTTGCCGTTTAGGTCATATCGGTGTAAAGCATGAAGAAACTCCATCTTGATGGACTTTTGGAGTCACTTGATTATGAATCACTTGGCACTGAACCGTGCCTCATGGGCAAGATGACTAAAACTCCGTTCTCGGTACTATGGAGAGACAACAGATTTATTGGAAATCATACATACGGATGTATGTGGTCCAATGAATGTTGAAGCTAAATGGCGGATATCGTTATTTTCTCACCTTCACGAGATGATTTGAGCAGATATGGGTATATCTACTTAATGAAACATAAGTCGAAACATTTGAAAAGTTCAAAGAATTTGAGTGAAGTTGAAAATCATCGTAATAAGAAAATAAAGTTTCTCGATCGATCGTGGAGCGAATATTTGAGTTCTGAGTTTGGTCTACATTTGAAACAAAGCGGAATAGTTTAGCAACTCCATACCGGAACACCACAGCGCAATGGTGTGTCGAGCGTCTGTCGCACTTTCTTGGATATGGTGCGATCTATGATGTCTCTTACAGATTTACCGCTATCATTTTGGGGTTATGCTCTTGAGGCGGCGCATTCACGTTAAATAGGACACCGTCAAAATCCGTTGAGGCGGCGCCTTATGAACTATGGTTTAGCAAGAAACCAAAGTTGTCGTTTCTGAAAGTTTGGGGTTGCGATGCTTATGTGAAGAAACTTCAACTGATAAGCTTGAACCCAAATCGAATGTGTCTTCATAGGATACCCAAAGGAGACAATTGGGTACACCTTCTATCACAGATCCGAAGGCAAGACATTCGTTGCTAAAATGGATCCTTTCTAGAAGGTTTCTCTCGAAAGAAGTGAGTGGGAGAAAGTGGAACTTGATGAGGTAATAGTACCAGCTCCCTTATTGGAAAGTAGTTAAATCACGAAATCAGTTTACGTAACACCTACACCGATTAGTGAGGAAGATAATGATAAAGATCATGAAACTTCAGATCAAGTTGTCCTTGAACTTAGATCAACGAGAACAAAATCCGCACGAATGATGCGGTAATCCTATTCGGAAGTCATGCTACTAGATCATGATGAACCTCGAACTATGAAGAAGCGATGGTGAGCCCAGATTCCATAAAATGGCTTGAAGCCATGAAATCGAGATGGGATCCATGTATGAGAACAAAGTATGGACTTTGGTAGACTTGCCGATGATCGGCAAGCTATTGAGAATAAATGGATTTTTAAGAAGAAGGCGGCGATGGTAATATAGCATCTACAAAGCTCGACTTGTTGCAAAAGGTTTTCGACAAGTTCAAGGGTTGACTACGATGAGACTTTCTCACCGTGCGATGCTTAAGTCCGTCCGAATCATGTTAGCAATTGCGCATTTTATGATTATGAAATTTGGCAAATGGATGTAAAAACTGCATTCTTGAATGGATTTCTAGAAGAAGAGTTGTATATGATGCAACAGAAGGTTTTGTCGATCCAAAGGTGCTAACAAAGTGTGCAAGCTCAACGATCAATTTATAGTGCAGTGCAAGCCTCTCGGAGTTGGAATAAGCGCTTTGATAGTGTGATCAAAGCATATGGGTTTATCGGACTTTTGAGAAGCTTTGTATTTACAAGAAAGTGAGTGGGACTCTAGCATTTCTAATATTATATGTGGGACGACATATTATTGATTGGAAATGATATAGAATTTCTGGATAGCATAAAAGGATACTTGAATAAAAGTTTTTCAATGAAAGACCTCGGTGAAGCTGCTTACATATTGGGCATCAAGATCTATAGAGATAGATCAAGGCGGCTTGATTGGACTTTCACAAAGCACATACCTTGATAAAGTTTTGAAAAGTTCAAAATGGATCGAGCAAAGAAAGGTTTTTACGTGTTACAAGGTGTAAGATTGAGTCGGACTCAATGCCCGACCACATGGAAGATAGAGAAAATGAAAGATGTTCCTATGCTTCAGCCATAGGCTCTATCATGTATGCAATCTGTGTACCGGACACGACATATGCTTAGCTGTAAGCTTGGCGGAAGGTACCAAAAGTAATCGAGTGGATCATGGACAGCGGTCAAGAACATCTGAAATACGAAAAGGACTAAGGATATGTTTCGTATATGGAGGTGACAAAGAGCTAGTCGTAAATGGTTACGTCGATGCAAGCTTTGACCGATCAGGACGATTCTAAATATAAACCGGATCGTGTTTTTATTAAGCGGTGGGCTGTCGGTTGGTGCAGTTCTAAACAAAGCGTCGTGGCGGGATCTACATGTGAGCGGAGTACATAGCTGCTTGAGCGACAAATGAAGAATCGGATGAAAGAGTTCATTTCCGATCTAGGTGTCATACCTAGTGCATCGGGACCGATGAAGATCTTACGTGACAATCTTGGTGCAATTGCCTTGGCAAAGGAATCCAGATTTCACAAGAGGACCAAGCACATCAAGAGGCCTTCAATTCCATTGGGACCAAGTCCAAGTGGGAGACATAGAGATTTGCAAAATACATACGGATCTGAATGTTGCAGACCCGTTGACTAAGCCTCTTCCACGAGCAAAACATGATCAGCACCAAGACTCCATGGGTGTAAAGATCATTACTTTGTAATCTAGATTATTGACTCTAGTGCAAGTGGGAGGCTGAAGGAAATATGCCTAGAGGCAATAATAAAGTTATTATTTATTTCCTTATATCATGATAAATGTTTATTATTCATGCTAGAATTGTATTACAGGAAACATAATACATGTGTGAATATATAGACAAGCAGTATGTCACTAGTATGCCTCTACTTGACTAGCTTGTTAATCAAAGATGGTTATGTTTCCTAACCATGAACAAGGAGTTGTTATTTGATTAACAAGGTCACATCATTAGTTGAATGATCGATTGACATGACCCATTCCGTTAGCTAACACTTGATCGTTTAGTATGTTAATGCTTTCTTCATGACCCATACATGTTCCTGTAACTATGAGATTATGCAACTCCGTTTACGGAGGAACACTTTGGTACTACCAAGCGTCTAGCTAGCTGGGTGATTATAAAGAATTACTACAGGTGTCTCCAAAGGTACTTGTTGGGTTGGCGTATTTGAGATTAGGTTTTGTCACTCCGATTGTCGGAGAGGTATCTCTAGGCCTTCTCGGTAATACACATCACATAAGCCTTGCAAGCATTGCAACTAAAGAGTTAGTTGTGAGATGATGTATTACGGAGCGAGTAAAGAGACTTTCGATAGCGAGATTAAACTAGGTATTGGATCGGCGATCGAATCTCGGAAAGTAACATACCGATGACAAAGGAACAACTATGTTGTTATGCGGTTTGACCGATAAAGATCTTCGTAGAATATGTAGGAACCAATATGAGCATCCAGGTTCCGCTATTGGTTATTGACGAGAATAGTTCTAGGTCATGTCTACATAGTTCTCGAACCGTAGGGTCCTTGCAGCAAGGTTTCAATGGCGGTTATTATGAGTTTATGTATTTTGATGTACGAAGGAGTTGAGTCCCGGATGTGATCACGGACATGGCGAGTCTCGAAATGGTCGAGACATAAAGATTGATATATTGGATGGTTATATTCGGACACGGAAAGGTTCGGAAGTTTCGGAGAAAACGGTCGGGAGGGTTCGGAACCCCGGGAAGTTATGGGCCTTATTGGGCCAAGAGGGAGAGAGGGCTGCACCGGAGGTGGTGCGCCCCCTCCATGGGAGTCGAATGGACTAGGAGGCGCAGCCCCCCTCTCCCTCTCCCTCTCTTTCCTTCCCCTTCCTCTTCCTAGTAGGACTAGGAAGAGTCCTACTCCTACTGGGGAGGACTCCCCCCTCCTGGTCGCCCCAAGGGCTGGCCCCCCCTTGCTCCTTT
>JAHIAM010020140.1:0-20423 GCA_021605205.1 Aegilops longissima
GAACAATACAAGGAAGAACAGCCTCATGAGTGCACATTCTTGGCTGAGGCGATGAATTGCTAGGAGGTTCAATCACCCTTCTCTCTGTGATGCTCTTGTATTGCTCTCCACGAGATGCCTCTAGATGTCCCTACTACAGGGGTGGCTAGTCCTATTTATAAGCAAAGGCCACAGGCCTCTTCCCAAATATTGAGCGGGAAGGCGCGCCAACAATTAGCCATTTGAAGGGAACATCTGGTACACTTATCACGACTAAGTTGGTCCTCGCGTGCCAAAGGCTACTAGTGGTGGCCTTGCTTGGGCTCCTAATGACTTCTTTCCTGCGGTTGGGCTGGTCTTGGTCTCGTTACTGAAATGGATGCCTTTGCTTGATGCTCTCGCGCCGCTTGCTCCCTTGCACCAAAGTGGAAAGGAGGACACTTCTGAGTGGCTGGCGCCCACTGGCGCCCTTGGTAAATCATGGCTGGCGTCATAGTAACCTCGTGAGGTACCCGCCTTGATCTCTGCCTCCTCGCGAGCCAACTGTGAGGCCGTGCACGAGAAGCTCCTTGTCATCCGCCCAGTCCCGCCCCTCGCGAGTCTTGAGCTTAATGTTGATGAAGATGGGCGTGTTGGGCCCCCTTTTGAAACCCACCTTGGGCATGAGCTGAGAAAATGCAGGAGACCCCGTTCCCAGAGCATGCTCATCTTGCCTTCGATGAGTGGGGACTCACGTCTGGCTGGTCTTGAAGGGCCTCGCGAAATCTGTCTCCGTGGCTCCCATGCTGCGCACATGGCCGACAACCTACCAGTGGGTGCGAGGCGATCACCGTCTTGCAGCGTCTGGTCTCTTTGCTGGAAGCAGCGCCCGCTTAGGGCTCAGAGGGCCGCCCATGGTGTGAGGGAGTAAATCTGAAGCAGGCGGAGGGTGCCACCGCCCGATGCTCTGAGGCGCAGCTCCGGAGCCCGGTGGAGTCGCCGGGGAAGCGGAGGCCAAGGTCCTCCCTGTCCCTTGCTCCCAAGGTCGCTTCCTCGGGAACCACCCAACCGCGCCCGCAGCTGGCTACACCAAGGCCCGGCCGGCTCCGTGAACCGGCGTGCTCCGGAAGAGGAAAAGATCTCAAGCTGCAGCGGTGATGCCTTCGGCCATTGAAAGCAGAGGAAGTACATCGCCATAGGCAGTGAGTACCTTATCCTTGTGATTTCTCGAGTGCTGCTCCCTTCTGTTGTGGCTCCTCTGGGTTCCTTGAGCAGGCGGCAAAATCTCCCGAAGCAACTTCTTCCTGCCCTAAATCCTCATGGCCTTAGTAGCCCCCATCAGACATGCCACACTCGGCGTGAGGTCGTCCGGAGAAACAAGCGAGCCAGCACTGGCGCCTCGAACCTGCGTTCTTGCCGTTCCTCCTTCGTGGTTTACTTTGTGGTGCAGGAGGTGTGCCAAGGCTCCTCCACGGTCATTGGCGGTGGCTGGATAGCCTCGATCTTGGCACTCTTCAAGCAACGAGCTTCAGCCCCTCAAGCCTCTGCGGAGCCCGAAGGCGATTAGGGCGCGGCCTCCAGCCCTCGGGTGGGGAAGCCGAACCACCAGACTCCTCCACCATCCTTTGGCGTGGAGGGCCGGAACCCGACGCAGCGTGCTCGAACTGCGGCGCATAGCGAGTCTGCGTCGTCCACGAACTCTTCGAGGAGGCGATGGGTGCACAGGCCGGCTTGAGGGAAGAACTTGTGGATGTTGGCAGCTCGTCTTGAAACCGAGGGCCTCGGCTGGTGGGCCGAATGGCGTAGCTGAAGGTGCCATTTGTCGGCGATTGAAGGAGCAGGGTCCCACTTACTGCTGCGGCCAGGCGTGGCAAGCAGCAGGACGTCGACCCATCTTCATCAACAAGGCACTCAAGAACCTCGCGAGGTCCAAGCCTCATGAGCGGGCAACATAAGACCTCCTGGAGTGACCTAGCTAAGCAGCAGCTCACGAGGAGCAAAAGATATCAAGGTGGGGCAAACCTCACGAGGCACTCGTGGCGTGAGCCATAATGAGCAGTGCGAGGCGGGTGCAGTTGGGGCATGCGTCTTGTGCGCAGAATCCTTATTTCTTCTTTGGTGCTAAGGAGGCAAGCGCCTTGACTGAAGAAGTCGAGAATCGGGCAAAGGTTGCCATATTGGTGCTGTGAGACCAAGACCGGGAGGGCGGCAAAGGCGGAGGTCATCATGGAGCCCAAGGCAGCATCACCTCGGAGAGCTTTTAGCAGGCGAAGACCGCTTTGTCGGGATAGCTTGTACTAGCTGTCCCCCATCAAATTGCCACTGCCGTTGTTGGCTCCTTCCGCTCGATATTTGGGAAAGAGGACCGGGGCCTCTATAAATAGGACTAGCCACCACAGTAGAAGGCAAGGGCACAGGGCGGATCGAATCCTCACACCACAGTTCATGCACACAGAACACCTCAACCTCGGGAGGCTGTTCTTCCCTTATCTTATTCATCATCAGCCCAGAGGCAATCCACCACCACCACTGCCCAGGGGTGGGTGTTACACCTAGCGGTGGCCCGAACCAATATAAACCCCGTGTCTTTCGGTGTTGTGAGTTAAATCGAGTTAAATCGCAAGTTCTTAGCGAGCTAGAGTGAAGATCGGTAGAGTGAAAGACTCATAGCGCGCAGTGTTGAACCTTAAGGGTTTGCGGAACCCCACTCAAACATTTGGCGCACGGTAGAAGTGCGCCAGATCCTCCTCTCCACCAACCTGCTCCCAGTGCCACCAGCCGCTCCCGTGGCAGGTTGCGCTCCACCCGCCTCTGCGAGCCAAACACCAGCGAGGGCACGGGTGCCGGAGCCTGGCCCCGCCCTCTGGCAGTCACGATGGCCAGCAAGTTCAAGCCGAGATGCCGCGCATTACTTTGTGTAGCAGATCAGCACCGTTCTGGCGGCATCTGAGAGCCGTCCTTGAAGCCGGGCGACAACAAGATCATAGCCCACTGGTTCCCCATGGCCCTGCCCGTGAGCAGCCCTTTGGCTACTCAACCTCCTGGGTCCACGGTGGCGTCCTAGGAGAACTCCATAACCTCTTCACAGCAGCTATGCCGTGCGGCGCCTGCTTGATCGCTTGGCGCTCTTTGGTGGCTCTCAGCGCCGCCTTGAGATCGCCACGTCAAGCCTTTCTTCCGTCAGTTAGGGTAGCCTCCAATGCCTTGGGGGCTCCAGCCGGTGGTTAGGCTGCTGCGCGAGGCCGACCTCACCTTCGACTCGAAGACCACCCGGCTCCACCACCGGCTCGCGCCTCCCAATGCTCGCACACCTACCATCTGCCCAGCGTGGCCGTCACCAAGACCCTCGCCGGCAGGTGGTGTCGGCCTCAACTTGCTCTCCGTGAAAGCCTTGACCTCCTCCGCGTGCCGCCCAGCAGCTCGGCCTCAACAAGCCTTTTTGAGGGTGGGTGGTGGAGCTGCCCATTCTCGGGGTAGATCCAGCCTCCCTGTCACCTTGACTGCTGCGACAACTACCGCCCATGAAAAGCTGGTGGACTTGACATCACCACGCATCGGTCTCCCGTGCAATGCCATACTCAGTACCGGCTCTTGCACTCAGTTCATGGCCGACTCACCAGCCTACAACCTCATTGAAGATGCCAGGGAGCAAGGGTGTCACGTGCATGCCCTCGATCACGGCTATATCTCCCGATGTCGAGCACGACTTAGAAACATAACCGCATTGAAAGCAATGTCGCAAGTGAGGTAATCTTCACACAACCCATGTAATACATAAGGGAAAAGAGATACATAGTTGGCTTACAATCGCCACTTCACACAATACATGAGTAAAACATTACATCATCAGATACAATCAAGGTCCGACTCACAGGAACCAAAATAAAAAGACTACCCCAAATGCTACAGATCCCGATCGTCCCAAGCTGAGCTCCACTCTGATCAAGCTGAAGCGAAACAACACAATAAACAAGATCTTCATGAGCTCCTCCTTGAGCTCGGGTCCATCACCTGCGGTTTCATCGGCACACCGCAAACTGGTTTTGGAAGTATCATGAGTCCGAGGGACTCAGCAATCTCACACCCGAGATCAAGACTATTTAAGCTTAAAGGTAGGACAGGGTAGTGAGGTGGAGCTGCAACAAGCGACTAGCATATATGGTGGCTAACATCGCATAAAGAAGGCGAGAAGAGGAGCAAAGCACGGTTGAACAACTATGATCAAGAAGTGATCCTAGAACAACCTACGTCAAACATAACTCCAACACGTGTTCACTTCCCGGACTCCGAGAAGAGACCATCCAGTTACACCTTGTTGGTGTATTTTAATTAAGATCAACCGGGTTTTCTGGCGGACATTAACAAATTCCCATCGCCACATAACAGTGAGACACGGCTTTGAAAGTTCAAACCTGCGGGGTGTCCCAACAACCCATGATAAGCTCTCGCGATCAGCGAAGAATAGACCTTCTCCCGGGAAGCCCGATCAGTCTCGGAATCCGGCTACAAGACATTCACAGCAATAAAACAAGACCGGCAAGACCTCCCGCGATGCTGACACCACCCGATAGTAGCAGCAGCGTATCTCGTCTCGAGCCACGACCGGATGAAGCGATGCGTCTGACAGCAGGCGATACCCCAAGTTGCCTCGGCGGCACATATAAGTGGCTCTAGTTTGGACCAACACTTAGACAAGCATTGGCGGGGGTAAATAAAGATGACCCTCGGGATCTGCGACTCCCAAGGGAAAAAGGCTAGGTGAGGCAAATGTAAAACCAATGTTGGGCCTTCTTGGAAAAGTCTTATTCAAAGCGAACTGTCAAGGGGTCCCATAAATCACCCGACCGCGTTAGGGACGCAAAATCCGGGAACATAACACCGATATAGCGGAAACTAGAGGCGACAAGAGTGGAACAAAACACCGGGCATAAGGCCGAGCCTTCCACCCTTTACCAAGTATATAGATGCATTAATTAAATAAGATATATTGTGATATCCCAACAAGTAAACATGTTCAACAAGGAACAACATCTCCATGTTCAACAAGGAACAAACTTCATCTTCACCTGCAACTAACAACGCTATAAGAGGGCTGAGCAAGCGGTAACATAGCCAAACAACGGTTTGCTAGGAAATGATGGTTAGAGGTTTGACATGGCAATGTGGGTGGCATGATATAGCAAGTGGTAGGCATCGTAGCATAGGCATAGCAAAGGCGAGCATCTAGCAAGCAAAGATAGAAGTGATTTCGAGGTATGGTCATCTTGCACGAAATCCATAAGGAAGAAGATCAAGTCCATGAAGAGGACAAGCGGGCGTAGTCGAGCGAATCCTCACAACTCGGAGCGAAACCGAAGCTAACGAGAGAAGCAAACGGAAAGAAGCAAACAACATAGTAAACACACAATCATAAACATGGCATGATGCACAAACAAATATGATGCATGTCGGTTTAATGAGGCATGGCATGGCAATATGCACAAACAACACTACAAGTTAAGTGGAGCTCAATATACAGCGAGTTGCATATTAATGAATTTCTCTAACACTTATTTAGTTCTCTCTCGGTTAGGTACTCAACAATATTAAATGTTATTAAACATGGCAAGAGGTGAAGCATGATGAAACTACCTATCTAGGCAAGTTTAAATGAGGCGGAAATAAGAAACAACAATTCAGGAAAATCCCCATATGCAAATAATGAATTTGGCACTGTTCTGCCCTAAACACAATTTTAGAGTTGTTAAACAGCAACATAAAGTGGACCATGTTAATCTAGGCATTTTCTACCCCATTTACATATAGAGTTTATTTAATTCGAGAATACGGTTATTTAGTTATGAATTAAAGCATTTTAGCATGGCATTTTAGCAAATTTAATCAAACATCAAGTTAAACATTTTAAACATGGATGAAAATGGCATATAATTAATCTACGAAATTCTAAGCAATTTACATGTTTAAACCATTTTAATCCGATGCACGGTTGATGAGTTATTAAATGCATGAACTCTAGGGACTTTTACGTAAATCTGTAATTCCACGGATAATGTTAAAATCGGGGCGGAAAAAAAAAATAGCAGGCGAATCTAGTCAGCCCACAAGTGCACAGGAGAGGCGGGGCTGCTCACCTGGGCCAGGCCGGTCGGTCGGTGGCTGGGCATGAGCAGGAAGTGGAAGAAGCGTTAGGCACAGGCAGCATTGGGCTGGCCTTGCAGCTCTTGACCCATGGCTAGGAGAGGCTGTGAGTGCAGATCATAGCAGCCTTAGGTTGGTCGCGCGTCTGGTCGGGGCAGAGTCGAGAGGACCACAGCCAGTGGCGACAGCGAGCCGGATCTCCGGTGGAGGCGGCGACGGCAGCGACTCCCGTGAGGCCAGCCGCGGATCGGGCTGAGCTGCGGATCCGATGGTTAGCACAGATCGAGAACGCAGCCAGTGGGGCTCGGGCGAAGCGGCAGGAGCTGGAGGAGGAGCGAGTCACAGCGGCAGGGAGATCGCGAACTGCGCCATAGCGCAGGCGCGTTAGGGAGTGCGCCTGGAGGCGTGGCGGCAGCGGAAGAAAGCTCTGGCGCCTGATGGAGCTCGTGCTCGTGAACGAAACCTGCGGAGGAGAAATGGCGGCGGCGGCTTTCCGTGGCTTAGGGAGCCAGAGCGCTAGGGTTGCGAAGACACTGGCGAGGCAGGCTCCTTGGGCCCAGGTGGCGTGGGGCAGGATCCGACCCTAGCTTGGCTGCGATGGTGAGGGAGGTACCGTGGGGCTTGGGAGTGGTCGGTGGCCGGATGGTGGTGGAGGAGCCAGAATCAGTCGCCAAGTGGCGGCGGCGCTGGCAGCACCAGATGGAGGAGGGCGCTGATTTGAGGAGGCTGGTGGGAGGGTAGGAAGAATAGGGATGCCCAAAATGGACTAGGGGTGCCCTTATATAGAATTTGCTAGGGTTTGGGCGTTAGGAGGGGTTTGGGACCCTCGGATCGCGATCAAGCGGTTCGAACGAGGGAACTAGGTGGGCTGCGGTGGGCTGTGAAGAGGAGGCTTGGGCTGATAGGAGAGAGAGAGAAATGCAGCCGGCCGCGATTTGGAGACCGAAACATCCGGCGAATATACCGACTATATCCGGTTATATATTTAGCGGTTGGGCATCAAAGCGAACTCGAATCACGATGAAACTTGGCGAAGGTGCTCTGTCTACACTATAATAAGACCCGCCGACAAGTTGCAACCCATTCAAAACATTATTATACCACTTATAAAATAATATTTGGAGGTGCAGCAGGCGCGTGCGAAGTGTATCCGGACTTCGGAGCGGACAGCGGAGAGAACCGGCGGAACCGAGCGGATGCAAGTTTTGAAAAACATGCGGATGAAATGCGAGATGATGACATGAGATGAGATGCATAACAAGAACAAAATGCAAAACAACAGATAAAACCCAACCACGAAGGAAATATCATATCGCATCTCCGAAAAGGCAAGAGTTGAGATTACGAATATGGAAAGTTGTATCCGAGGCGTTACAACACTCCACCACTCGAGAGGATCTCGTCCGAGATCTAGGATGGCACCGGAGGGAAAAGGAAGAGGAAGATGAGAGGTAAACCAAGTTGCTTCTTTGACAAGCAGGTGAAACCATGAACCTTGAGAGGTTGAGCAAAATGAAAGAAAGAAAACAACGAAGATGAGCGAGATTGCAAACAATCCGTTAGAAAAGAGGAACAAGGAACATTACGATAACTTGAAGGTTGAAAGGCATGAATCAAGAGTTTAATGGACAAGATAGAATTGAAACCACTCCGTTTAAAACAAGATGAGAGAGGAAGAATTAGGGCAGCACTCCGATTGAACATGGAAGGAATATAACATGAACTTGAGAAGATGGGATGATACTTGATGAAATCAACAACATCTGCCTCGGAACTATTGAAAAAAAAGGCACAAGGGGTAAGAAAGATTTGAGACAGCTCTCGGTTGAGGAAGCGAGGCAAAACTTGATAAGATGAGAGAACTTCGAATGAAAACATGATACTCGGTTAAATGGATAAGCAAGAAAAGAACATGATCTTGACAAAAAGAAGATGATGGGTGAAGGTGCAACATCACAATGCCTCCGGAAGAAAAATTGAAGATAGGTCATTGGAATAAAGGAATGGAGAAGAAAATGACAACTTCTACCACAAATGAGTTTGGAAAGCACCCTTAAAAAAGGATAGAAGCGGAGTTGTTGGATTATCAACAACGAAAAGAATAACCTTTTAGTGGACTTATGGAAACATCTCCACATTATGAGGTGAGCTTACGCCTGCGAAACAAACGATTGGATTGATATCAACAAGGAGGCGAAACTTATTTCACGGAGGACAAATGAAGAACTTGGGTCATTAATAAGCACCATAAATAGCAACAATCCTTAGGGAAAGCTTTAGGTGAAATATAGCCCAAGATAAGTCCAATGAAGAGATTGATGGATTTAAAATACCTCATTCTTGACAACATGTGAATCATGAAACACGAACTCAAATTGTCGAGAATGACATAACACCACCTCAAAAGATAATGATAGAAAAGAATTGCACTTGTAATGCAAGAAGAAGAATACTTGAACTCCTCAAAACAAAACATGTGTTGGAACCATGTTTATTTTGAAGTATGGCTTGGCGGATCATAACTCGAGAGGAATCTTGAAGAACAATTGAAGAATGAAAAGAATCCTTGACGAACCATCATGTAGAGCCTCCATGAAGAACTCCGGTAAAGAAAAGATGATAAAAAAGAAGAAGTTGACAACACAAGGTGAAGCCTTGCAGTGATAAGATGGAGCTTGGTGATGATGAGAACTTGGAACTCGGAGGAAAGAAAAGATGAACAAATGAAATCAAAATTTTGATGAACCTCCGGAATAAGGAATTGAACTTACTCGATGAAACAAGAATAAAATTACATTATGCTGATCCTTCACCAATTTAGATTGATGACAAGCAATGGATTTGGCATACTACTTATTCTCGTAGAAAAGATTAAATAGATATAGGCGCAAACTTGGGAAGGTCTTCAGCGAACCACGGTAGGATTGGAAAAACGAATGAGTCTATATGATAGCGAAGGAGAGAACTCTTGAACAAACCACCATAATAATTGAGAATGAGCGTAGCAAAGGCACAATTCACGGGAAGAATTGTAAAGCGAATAAAGATGCTTGACAAAATTTAGATACATTAGAGCGAAGAGATCATGAACTGATTAGAGGATATTTGACGATGCGGTGAGATTTGGAAAACAGAGTTGAATGCTTGAATGAATAATTCTGAGATGATGGGCTCGAAGAATCAAACTGAAAAGACTCTGAAATGCTCCGGATGGGTTAAAAGAATTCTCACAATCAAAACAATTATGAGGATGGCACGAAGCTAGAACCATGAATCTTGAAGAGAAAGAAGCGAGATTTAAGAGAAACTCTTCTTGGTCTTCAAAATTCGAGAATAACGACGAGAACATCACCATGAATTATTGAAGCACTCGGAATGAAAATTAGGAAGGTTGAACCAACAATGAAAATAATTTGGAAGATCTTGGAAAACCAAGGTGATGATAATTCATTCTTCGTCAAACTTTGCAAAGAATTTGAGAATAGCTCGAGGAAAATAAAAAGAGTCGGGTAAGATCACGGAAAAAGACACATGGTTAGGGCCCACTCAAAAGAACCACCGTTGAACAATTGTTTGAAATAGATATTGCGCGGTAGAGATTAAATGGCTTGAATGAGATAGCATCCTCAAAAGAACTTGAGTGAATTGAGAATGGAAACTAGAATCTTGAGATATCTTCAACACTCGGAACAATTGAATAGCGAGAAGTGGATGATTAAAGAGATGCACCGACATGAAAGCATTTGAAATGATGAAAAGAATCGATCAACACTGAAAACTTGACTTGAGTCCGCGGAGAAGAAAATTAGAATGGAACAATGATAAGGTTAAAGCTTCCTTAAGCGTCTTCATGAGAAATCACGGATAAAACATTAAAGGAAAAGAATGAAGAAACTTCACTCAATAAAATGGATACTTGATTAAGAAATCTGGTCCTTGAAGAAAAAGGGTGGGAGGCGGGAAATCAAAACAACTTGGGTCGGGATGAAGCGAACACCGTTGAGAAAAAGCTTAGAATTGATCTTGCGAATGTTGGAATGATCGGATTCACTTGAAGAAAAGCGCGGTTGGAAAAGAATTAACATGACAAGCTCGATGATCAAGAAGGATTAGTATTCACATAGCAATATGAGAACACCATTTAGGAAAAGGTATGGAATCAACACTTGACATTGAAGCAACTCGAATACCACAAATAAAACAAAACAAAGTTTGGCTTCAAGAATGAGCGGAACAAACACATGATAGAATTTACGCCCAAAGTGTTAGTGGTGGGGCCCCACGGACCTGACGTATAGCGGGCGTCACGAATGACAAACAAGGCGTCCCGAATCAGCATAGCCAAGGATTCTTTAAGGCGTCTCGCGACCACTTTGTAAATCGATAGTGAATGGGCGGACCACTAGAACGTTGAACCCCAATCTCAAATCATACATCATGGAAAGATATCACGTAAGCTACTAGAATTCCCACCTATAAACTCCGAAACTTTCGGTTATGCAATCTGGTGTTGGGGATACGGGGACACAAATATATCACCCAAACTAACAATACCTAGATCCATTTGTATCCATCCGTCAACACATAACCAAGAAATCCTCGGAAATCGTGTACCTCGACCTTGAAAACATCCGTTATACAAGTCATGGCAATACTCCACTTTTCATACGATCTTGGGCTATCGGGTTATCTCACCAACAAGCTGCACAAAGAGATTTCGATGTCGGCAAAACTCGGTATTCGAGCTGCAGCGATAAAATTGTGGCGACAACACCTCGGAGCTCAACTCCGGGACACTGCCACAACCCTAAATGTCGGGAGGCACCAAGAACAATGTTCTCGTCACAAAACCATCGAACGATTCAAGATACCCGTGATCCTAAAAAAATTTTAGTGAAATTTGAGGAGAGAAAGTCAAAACTCTCGTCGGGATACCTCACAGGCTGCAGAAGGAATGAGAGTAAAAGAATCCTACTCTCTAGATATATATAATCCTAAGACTCAAAACATTTTCCATTCTAGACTCAACAACATCGACAAACAATCAAGTAGGGGCTCCTAAGTGGGAAGGCTCGATTACCAACATAGCGCCCTCGATGCGGCTATATCTCCCGTGTCGAAGCACGACTTAGAAGCATAACGCATTGAAAGCAATGTCATAAGTGAGGTAATCTTCACACAACCATGTAATACATAAGGAAAAGAGATACATAGTTGGCTTACAATCGCCACTTCACACAATACATGAGTAAAACATTACATCATCTGAGATACAATCAAGGTCCGACTACGGAACCAAAATAAAAGAAGACTACCCCAAATGCTACAGGATCCCGATCGTCCCAAGCTGGCTCCACTCTTGATCAAGCTGAAGCGAAACAACACAAAAACAAGATCTTCATGAGCTCCTCCTTGAGCTCGGGTCCATCACTGCAGTTTCATCGGCACACAAACTGGTTTTGGAAGTATCATGAGTCACGGGACTCAGCAATCTCACACCATGAGATCAAGACTATTTAAGCTTAAAGGTAGGACAGGGTAGTGAGGTGGAGCTGCAGCAAGCGACTAGCATATATGGTGGCTAACATGCATAAATGAGGCGAGAAGAGGAGCAAAAGCACGGTCGAACAACTATGATCAAGAAGTGATCCTAGAACAACCTCGTCAAACATAACTCCAACACCGTGTTCACTTCCGGACTCATGAGAAGAGACCATCACGTTACACCTTGATTGGTGTATTTTAATTAAGATCAACCGGGTTTTCTACAACGGACATTAACAAATTCCATCGCCACATAACATGCAGGCACGGCTTTGAAAGTTCAAACCCTGCGGGGTGTCCCAACAAGCCCATGATAAGCTCTCGCGATCAGCGAAGGATATTCCTTCTCCCGGGAAGACCGATCAGTCTCGGAATCCGGCTACAAGACATTTCACACAATAAAACAAGACCAGCAAAGACCTCGGATGTGTGACAAATCGATAGTAGCAGCGCATATCTCGTCTCGAGGCCGACCGGATAAGCGATCGTGCAATAAGCGCGATACCCCAAGTTGCCTCGAATGGTACATGCCTGTGGCTCTAGTTTGGACCAACACTTAGACAAGCATTGGCGGGGGGTAAATAAAGATGACCCTCGGGATCTGCGACTCCCAAGGGAAAAAGGCTAGGTGAGGCAAATGTAAAACCAATGTTGGGCCTTCTTTGGAAAAGTCTTATTCAAAGCGAACTGTCAAGGGGTCCCATAAATCACCCGACCAGCGTTAGGGGCATAAAATCCGGGAACATAACACCGATATGGCGGAAACTAGAAGCGGCAAGTGGAACAAAACACCGGGCATAAGGCCGAGCCTTCCACCCTTTACCAAGTATATAGATGCATTAATTAAATAAGATATATTGTGATATCCCAACAAGTAAACATGTTCCAACAAGGAACAACATCTCCATGTTCAACAAGGAACAAACTTCATCTTCACCGCAACTAACAACGCTATAAGAGGGGCTGAGCAAGCGGTAACATAGCCAAACAACGGTTTGCTAGGAAATGATGGTTAGAGGTTTGACATGGCAATGTGGGTGGCATGATATAGCAAGTGGTAGGCATCGTAGCATAGGCATAGCAAAAGCGAGCATCTAGCAAGCAAAGATAGAAGTGATTTCGAGGTATGGTCATCTTGCACGAAATCCATAAGGAAGAAGATCAAGTCCATGAAGAAGACAAGCAGGCGTGGTCGAGCGAATCCTCACAACTCGGAGCGAACCGAAGCTAACGAGAGAAGCAAAGCGGAAAGAAGCAAACAACATAGTAAACACACAATCATAAACATGGCATGATGCACAAACAAATATGATGCATGTCGGTTTAATGAGGCATGGCATGGCAATATGCACAAACAACACTACAAGTTAAGTGGAGCTCAATATACAGCGAGTTGCATATTTGAATTTCTCTAACACTATTTAGTTCTCTCTCGGTTAGGTACTCAACAATATTAAATGTTATTAAACATGGCAAGAGGTGAAGCATGATAAAACTACCTATCTAGGCAAGTTTAAATGAGGCGGAAATAAAAACAACAATTAGGAAAATCCCCATATGCAAATAATGAATTTGGTACTGTTCTGCCTAAACACAATTTTAGAGTTGTTAAACAGCAACATAAAGTGGACCATGTTAATCTAGGCATTTTCTACCCCATTTACATATAAAGTTTATTTAAAACGAGCTACGGTTATTTAGTTATGAATTAAAGCATTTTAGCATGGCATATTAGCAAATTTAAACAAACATCAAGTTAAACATTTTAAACATGGATGAAAATGGCATATAATTAATCTACACGAAATTCTAAGCAATTTACATGTTTAAACCATTTTAATCCGATGCAGTTGATGAGTTATTAAATGCATGAACTCTAGGGACTTTTACGTAAATCTGTAATTCCCTGGATAATGTTAAAATCGCAGGGGCAGGAAAAAAAAATATGTGGGCGAATCTAGTCAGCCCACAAGTGCCTGAGGAGGAGAGGGGGGCTGCTCACCTGAGGCCAAGGCCGGTCGGTGGTGGGCAGCGAGGCAGTTTTGGAAGGGCGTTGGGCTGGCAGCCCAGTGGGCTGTATTGGCCAGCTCTGACCCCTTTAGGTAGGGAGGCCAGGGTGTTGATCGGCAATGGCCGGTGCTGGTGTCAGCGTCTGGTCGGAGACAGGGTCGAGAGGGACACACAGCGGTGGCCTTGACAGCGGATCTCGGTGGTGGCTGCGGAAGGCGACTCCAGCCAGTGAGGCGAGCCGGATCCGGAGAGCAGGAACTGCGGATCCGATGGTTAGCACCCGGATCGGGGCAGCAGCGGGGGCTTAGGCGGGCGGCAGGCTGGAGGAGGCGAGGTCGCCCGGCGGGGAGATCTTGAGCTGCGCCATGGCAGAGCGCGTTAGAAGTGCGCCACAGGAGCGTGAGTGAGCGGAGCGGAAGAGCTCTGAAGCGCGGTGGAGCTCGTGCTCTGTGAGCAAAACCGTGGCTGGCGAGCTGGCGGCTGATGGCGGCTCTCCGTGGCCTTGAGGCACAGAGGCGCTAGGGTTGCGGGAGCAGCGCAGAGCTCCTTGGGCCAGTTCGGCCGGGCGGGCAGATCCGAGCCTGGCTTGCTGCGATGGCGGAGGCTGAGGAGGTGGCGTGGAGGCTTAGGAGTGGTCAGGGCGTTGGATGGTGGTGGCGAGGCCAATCGGGGTCGCCAAGTGGTGGTGGCTGGCAGCACCAGATCGAGGAGGAGGCGCTGATTTCGAGGAGGAGGCGGTGGGAGGTGGGAAGGCTAGGGATGCCCAAAATGGACTAGGGGTGCCCTTATATAGCAATTTGCTAGGGTTTGGGCGTTAGGAGGGTTTGGGACCCTCGGATCGCGATCCAAGCGGTTTGACGACAGAGAGAACTAGGTGGGCTGCGGTGGGCTGTGAAGAGGAGGCTTGGGCTGATAGGAGAGAGAGAGAGAAATGCAGCCCGGCACGATTTGGAGACGAAACATCCGAGCGAATATCGACTATATCCGGTTATATATTTAGCAGTTGGGCGATCAAGCGAACTCCGAATCACGATGAAACTTGGCAGGTGCTCTGTCTACACTATAATAAGACCGCCACGACAAGTTGCAACCCATTCGAGAACATTATTATGCCACTTATACAATAATATTTGGAGGTGCAGCGAGGCGCGTGCGAGTGTATCCGGACTTCGGAGCGGACAACGGAGAACCGGCGGAACCCGAGCGGATGCAAGTTTTGAAAAACATGCGGATGAAATGAGATGATGACATGAGATGAGATGCATAACAAGAACAAAATGCAAAACAACAGATAAACCCAACCACAGAAGGAAATATCATATCGCATCTCCGAAAAAGGCAAGAGTTGGAGTTACGAATATGGAAAGTTGTATCCGAGGCGTTACATGTCTCTACGCCCATCAAAGGCGCTAAGGAGGCGTGGCCCGGGCGCTCAGGCTCGCGCCTTCAAGGCAGCTTGGTAGCATCACGACTAGCCTTGGCCTTGATGCGCCCGAGGCCAAGGAGACCACACCGCTTAAGAAAAAGCGGTTGTTCACCCAAGACAAAGCGCGGAGACCAAGCAGTGCAGGTTGGCGGGGCAGGTCTTGAGGCGACTTTACCATAGGAACCAACCTTGACCGGAACAAGAAGAAGCTTTGGTGAGGTTTTTGCGCAAACAAGGAGATATTGGCATGGGAGCCCAATCAGCTGGTAGGGGTCCGAGAGGCGTGATCGACATCATCTAAGGGTGTGCCCTAACATGCGCCCGTGAAGCAGCGGGCAACATGGCGATCCACTAAGCGAGGCCTTCATCGTCAAGAGGCCAGCAGAGCTGGAGAGCGGCGGGTACCATCACGAGAGGTTCGATGCCCGAATGGTAGCGAACCACAGCCATTAATACCGAAGAAGGTGGGAAGGAACATATGTGCGTCGACTTCACCAACCTTAACAAGCTTGCCCCCAAGATCCGTTCCCCTTCCATGTCGATCAAATCGTCGACTCGCTGAGTCACGACTTTTATGTTTCCTGGATCGTTCTCTGGATACCATCAAATCAAGATGGCGGTGGAGAATGTGGAAAAGCGTCCTTCTGCAACCGTGTAGGGGTGTATTGCTACTGCATGCCCTCCGACCTCTCGCAGCAGGAGCAGTGGCTACAAACTGGAATTTCTGAGACCTAAGTTGATGACATAATGGTCAAATCTCCGATGAGCGTTGATTCAAGACTTGGAGAGACCTTTGAGAGCTTGCGCCGGGTGAACTTGAGGCTTAACCAAAGAGTGCGTGTTTGGCGTCCCCTCAGGTAGTAGCTACTAGGGTTCCTCGTATCCAGGAGGGATCGGCGAACAGGAGAAAGATCAAGGCCATCGAAGACATTAGGCCACCACAGACCCTCAGGAGATGCAAAAGCTAGCAGGGACAGGTAGCAGTGTTAGGCGTTTCATCTCAAGCTAAGCAAGCATGCTTCGCCCTTCTTTAAGCTCATGAAGAAGAAGGGCCCTTGAGTGGACCCAGTGGCCGGGCCTTCAAGACCTCAAGAGATACCTCCAGCCCCCGGTGATGGTGGCACCACCTCTCAAGCCTCTGGTACTTTACCGCCACCCGTACTCCCTGGCGCTATCTGCTGGTGGCGGATTGAGGCGCCAAGACAAGGTGCGCCAGCGCCAAGCGGAAGGCGATCTGTTGAGGTCGGGAAGAAGCCCGAGCCGTCGCTGGCGGAAGACCAAGCTCGTGAGGGCAACATCACGAAGCTCCCGGGGCGGTAGATCTCGACGCCCTCCACCTCGGGATCGCCCACAATCTCCTTGGGACCCGAGCCTAACAGTGTGCTGGCCCTCGTCGAGAAGCCAGTGTGCCATTGGCCACCGTCTTTGCTGAGACCGGGCCGCCTTACCCCATGCATAAAGCTCTGCTCGCACTCTTGGTGGACTCGTGCAAGCTGCAACACTACATCCAGGGCCACCCCATCAAGGTCGTCTCATCTTACCCATTGGAGAGGGTACTCGGGGCCGAACTTCGGCGGAAGGGTCGCTGAATGGAACTGTCGAGGCTGCAAGCATTCCAGCTGGAGTTCAGCACTACCCGAGGTCATCAAGGGCAGCTTCGCCGATTTGCGGCAGAATGGACGATGCCCGGCTCTTGAGGAAGGAAGACGGTCCACCTCCCGAGTGAGGCACCAGGCGGCTGGGTCATGTATTTCTATGCCGCCTTGGCGCACCGAGTAGCAGGGCTGGGCGATGCTCATCTCGCCCCTCGGGACAAGCTTTACTACACGTGCAACTCTGCTTCCAGCCTGGCCGAGAGGTCTCAACAATATCGCTTGAGAATCTGAAGGCCTCATAGCTGGCTGAAGGCCACAGCGGCTTTGGGGTGGCGCCTTACCATCAGGGCGACTCACAGCTCCTCAAATCCTTCTCCAACAAAGTGTCTGAGTCGAAGGACAGGCACATGGAGGCCTACCCTTGCGAGGTGCGCCAAGATGGAAGCAGTTCTGGGCTGGGCTGCAGCCGTGCCCGGGGCACCAACGAGAAGCCGGCGACATGCCAGAGAGCATCAAGTGGCAACCGCAAGGGCCAGCGTCTTGAAAGCGGCTCTTCAAGCCATCGGCTATGCCACCTCTTTCAAACGACTCAGCCTCGGGAGGAGCTCCCCGGCCCAGGCCACGAGCCCAACTTCTGCCCAACCACAGGAACTTGGCTGCTCCTGGCGCTCGAGCCCGGGAGAGTCTGGATCGAAATTCAAGGACTACTGATGCACGAGCGCTACGGAGAAGGAAGAAGAAGATGCGGAACGCGTGGCCCAACACGCCACGGCATCACTGCATTCAAGGCGGTGAGTTGTATGAAAGCGATCGACGATGTCGCGCTGCGCGCATCTCCAGCGATCAAGGAAGGGAGTTGCTGATTGACATACGGTGATTCGCGGACACCACTCGTCGCCAGCGGACCCTTGTTGACAAGGTGTTCGAAGTGGGTTCTATTGGCTCTGACGCAGCAGCAGACGGGCTGGTGAAGTCTTGTGAAGCTTGCCAATTCCCAAGCAGATCCATCAGCTGCGGGCCTCAAACCATTCGCTCATGTGGCTGTTCGCGATGCAGGGGTTGGACATCTTGGGCCCGTTCCATGGCGCGAGAGGCTACCGCTATCTCTCGTCGTCATTGACAAGTTCACCAAGTGGGCGGAAGTGGAAGCCGTCCGTACCATTCCAACCGGCTCTCTCCAAGTTCATCAAGGGCCTCGTGAGCAGCTTGGGGTTCCCAACATCATCACAGATAACGGTTCGCGGTTTACTATTAACCTCTTCAAAACCTCTGTGCTAACCTTTGGCGCATGAATCTGCTATGCTTGGTGGCCCGCCCTTGGGAGCAATGGTGGAACCCGAGCGTGCCAGCTGAGGTCTGAGGGCCTCAAGACCCGGGACCTTCAAGAAGAAAATTTGGAGCTGCTGGCGAGGGGCTGGCACTGGCGAACTCCGATCCGTGTTGTGGTCCATTCACCACTGCCACCAATCCAATGGGCGAGACTCCATTCTTCCTCGTCTATGGAGCTGAGGCAGTCCTTCCTCCACGAGTCAAGCATTGCTCCTTGCCTTGAGTCTTGGCGTTCGGCAAGCACGGCGGGCGCCCACATGGAATGGATCTCGTCTTTGGGGAGGCGCCGTCTCAAAGCTGCATGAGGCGGCAAGTACCAACAAGCTCTCTGCGGTACCATTGCCCGCAACATCTCTCAGGCGCTTTCGAGGTGGCGACCTCGTCTGGCGGGTCCTCTCGAGGAAGGGCTGCACAAGCTTTCGCCCATGTGGGAGGCCGTTCAGGGAATCGTGAGGAGTTCAGTTAGGGGTGTCCGGATAGCGAACTATCATCATCGGCCGGACTCAAGACTATGAAGATACAAGATTGAAGACTTCGTCCGTGTCCGGATGGGACTTTCCTTGGCGTGGAAGGCAAGCTTGGCGTCTGAATGTAGATCTCCTACCATTGTAACCCGACTCTGTGTAACCCTAGCCTCTCAGGTGCCTATATAACCGGACGAGGCTGTAGTCCATAGGGACGAACAACAATAATACCATGGAGGCTAGCTTCTAGGGTTTAGCCTCTTTGATCTCGTGGTAGATCCACTCTTGTAACACACATCATCAATATTAATCAAGCGGGGCGTGGGTTTTACCTCCATCAGAGGGGGCGAACCTGGGTAAACTGTCGTGTCCCTTGTCTCCTGTTACCATCCGCCTAGGCGCTGCTCGGGACCCCCTACCGAGATCCGCGGTTTAACACCGACATTGGTGCTTTCATTGAGAGTTCCTCGGTGTCGTCACCGATAGGCGACTCGATGGCTTCTTCGACCATCATCAACGATGTAGTCGAGGTGAGACCTTTCTCCCGGACAGATCTTAAATATTCGGCAACCTTCCCTTTGTGGGCGATTAAGCAGCCATACTGGAAGCGAGCAACTCGCCCTGGCCATCATGTCAGTTGGAATTTGAATTATCGGCCGATATCGCGGAGACTTGTTCTTGACCATTGAGCCGCAATAACGTGCCGCACTATCTCGATGGGCATGATCTAACTCTCTGACGAACAGTTCCCTAGAGGCGCACGAGTATCGCGCTCCGACCCTTAATCCGGGCGGATTCCCCGACGAGGGCGAGTGGTTGGACACCGCCTCGGGGCTACAATCTCTCTGGCGATCGAGCGAACTCCATCCTATCGCTGCGAAGACCTCGACTCGGTGCGGACTCCTCTCCGGACTCCGAACCCTCGCGCCCTTGCCAATCGGATCCGATTGGCGCCCGATCATGGATTTCCGCGACGCGGACATCTTTCGACACTTCGCCCTTTGGCGACATCCTGAATTCACTAAAGTCTCTCTCTTTATCCGGAGAGCCCTGGCGGACTACGATCGGGAAGGTTGGGATACGATCGATGAAGAAATTCAATGCCCACCCACTGCCACTTCATAGCCCTTCTGACTTACGGCGTGCTCGATTTCGACTCGAAGACATCGGCGGTATGGATGACATGTAGACAACAATGAACCAGCACCTATAGGATGTTGGACAACCTCATCCATGATGTATACATGGTGGATACACCTAAAGAAATGAAGGCGAGGAACAGCGGGGCGCCATGAAGGATAAATCCCTCGGCAGTCAAAGCGGCAGCGTGGCGCCCGAACAAAGTCCGCCTCAACAAAGACCCAGCCATAAAGCAGGGGCGAACTGGTGGACAACGAACAAGCTATCGAGCAATCGTCCGAACAAGACAACTTGGATAAAGAATCTGTCTGGCGAAGACAACAGTCCAAGACGATCTCACGCCGGACAAACCATTGGAACAAAATGACCTCCGGTAAAGGCTAAATGCATATTCCTGGCGTGCGTTGCAAAAGCGAAGCGGAAGCTCAAAACAGCGGAAGATGCACTCAGGATTAGATGGAGCAAAGTATTGCAGCACCCTTGATAGAGTCTGGCTGACGATCGCCCGAACAAAAAGCTACGAAAGAAAGCTACTGCCCAATTGACGAGGCCTTAGAGCCCCAGCAATTAAAAAGCAAGAAAGGCCACCGATGGGATGGATGCCCTCGGCAAAAAGAGCGGCGAATGGTGCAGCACACAAGCCAATATGCAATCCGCTTTAGGATTCACATCAAAAGGATGGCCGAGTTAGGTCCATCTATGGGCCAAGAAAGCATGCTCGTCAAAGAAATGCAATCGCCAAAATTCGAAGGTCCGCAGCACACCCAAATATAGAAGCGCCGCACACCTATGTTTCACCGGATGAGGTCTGCTGGATCA
>JAHIAM010020141.1:0-18730 GCA_021605205.1 Aegilops longissima
CTTCGGGCGCATCGCATTGCATATCATCTCGCATATCATGTCATGTTTTGCATCATGTTGCTTGTGCATTGCCGTGATTTATTATGGTTCCTTTGTTTGTGTTCTTGCTTTGGGTAGAGCGGAGGCGAATGCGTGAGCGAGGAACCTGTTGAAGCAGCTTCGAGGATCAAGCTTTCGACAACTCTGAGAACATTGCGAGCAAGATGACCATACCCTCGAAATCACTTCTATCTTTGCTATGCTAGTTGCTCGCTCTTTTGCTATGCCTATGCTGCGATGCCTACCACTTGCTATATCATGCCACCCATATTGCCATGTCAGCCCTAACCATCCTTTCCTAGCAAACCGTTGATTGGCTATGTTACGCTTTGCTCAGCCCTCTTATAGCGTTGCTAGTTGCGGGTGAAGTGAAGTTTGTTCCTTGTTGGAACATGGAGATGTTGTTCCTTGTTGGAACATGTTTACTTGTTGGGGATATCACAATATATATCTGCTATAATTAATGCATCTATATACTTGGTAAAGGGTGGAAGGCTCGGCCTTATGCACAGTGTTTTGTTCCTCTTGCCACCTAGTTTCCGTCATACGGTGTTATGTTCCTTGATTTTGCGTTCCTTACGGTTGGGTGATTTATGGGACCCCCTTGACAGTTCGCTTTGAATAAGACTCCTCAGCAAGGCCCAACTTTGGTTTTACCATTTGCCACCTAAGCCTTTTCCCCGGGTTTCGCGAGCCGAGGTCATCTTATTTAAACCCCGGACGGTGCTCCTTGAGTCTGGCCCAACTAAAGCGATGTCCGGCGCCCCTGGGCAATCCGGGGGTCTATACCAACCGACGTCTTGCCCATCCGGTGTGCCACGAGCGAGATATGTGCAGCTCCTATCGGGATTTGTCGGCACATTCGGTGGCTTTGCTGGTCTTGTTTTATTCTTTGTCGAAATGTCTTGTAGTCAGGATTCGAGATTGATCGGGTCTTCGGTAGAAGGAATATCCTTAGTTGACCGTGAGAGCTTATAATGGGCTAAGTTGGGACACCCTGCGAGGTATTATCTTTGGAAGCCGTGCCCGCGGTTATGAGGCAGATGGGAATTTGTTAATGTCGGTTGTAGAAAACCGAAGTTGACCTCAAATAAAATACACATCAACGCGTGTGTAACGTGATGGTCTCTTCTCGTGAGTCAGGAAGTGAACCGCGATGTTGGAGTTATGTCGGCGTAAGTAGTTCAGGATCACTTCTTGATCGCTACTAGTTTCACGACCGTGCTTTGCTCCTCTTCTCGCTCTCTTTTGCGAATGTAGCCACCATATATGCTAGTAAACTTGCTGCAGCTCCACCTTCAACTCTGTCCTTCCTATAAGCTTAAATAGTCTTGATCTACGCGGGTGTGAGATTCTTTGAGTCCCGTGACTCACAGATTCTACCAAAACAGTTGCAGGTTCCGCGATGCGGTCACGGTGGCGCTAACCGAGCTCAAGTGGGAGTTCGACGAGGAGCGTGGTCGTTACTATGTGTCTTTTCACGATGATCGATAGTGGTGCCCAGTTGGGACGATCGGGGATCTGTGTAGCATTTGGGGTATCTTCTTTTATTTTGGTTCCGTAGTCGGACCTTGAGTGTACTCTGAATGATGGATGTTTATTTATGTCTTGTGTGAAGTGGCATTGTAAGCCAACTATGTATCTCTTTCCCTTATGTATTACATGGGTTGTGTGAAGATTACCTCACTTGCGACATTGCTTTCAATGCGGTTATGCCTCTAAGTCGTGCCTCGACACGTGGGAGATATAGCCGCATCGGCGTGTTACAAGTTAGTGTAATCGAGCCTTCCCGACTTAGGAGCCCCCTACTTGATTGTTTCTTTGGCGTTGTTGAGTCTAGAATGGAAAATGTTTTGAGTCTTAGGATTATATATATCGGAGTAGGATTCTTTTACTCCCAGTCCTTAAATCGCTCTGTGAGGTCTCTGGCGTAGAAGTTTTGACTCTCCTCTCCTCAAATTTCACTAAAAATTTTTTAGGATCACGTGGGTATCTTGGGATCGTTCGATGGTTTTGTGGCGAGAACATTGTTCTTGGTGCCTCGACATTTAGGGGTTGTGGCGGTGTCCGGGAGTTGAGCTCCGAGGTGTTGTCGTCACAATTTTATCGTTCTGATTCTGGAATACGAGTTTTACCGACATCGAAATCTCTTTTGTGCAGTTGTTGGTGAGATAACCCGATAACCCGATCTTGGGGGCGAGCTCGGGAGTATTGCCATGACTTGTATAACGGATGTTTTTGAAGGTCGAGGTACCACGATTTCGAGGATTTCTTGGTTATGTGTTGACGGATGGATACTGATTTGGATCTAGGTATTGTTAGTTTGGGTGATATATTTTGTGTCCTGTATCCCCAACACAGTTGCATAACGAGAAAGTTTGGGAGTTTATATAATGGGATTCAGTAGCTCTTAGCATTTCTTCCCTTGAGATATTTGGTTCGTGATTGGGTAATCCTTACCACTTATTTGTTCCTCTTACCTTGTTAATTTTTCATACCTTTTTCTAAGTGGCTTCTCACCTTAATGGGCGTGTGATGATTAGCTTTTGGAATTCATTCGTTCTTCATTGTTGAATGTTTATTGTGAAGACTATATGTTGCAATTTCTATCCGTTGATTCAACTTGACTATTTGTCTATCAAGTGCTAACGGATGTCACCCTCTTGAGGATGGCTCCATGTAGCGTCAGAATCCGGAGCGGAATGATGGGAATCGGTCGAACCCTCCACCTCCACCTCCGCCTCCGGAGGCTTTGGCAACTATCATGGCAGCCACCAATGCCAATGCTCGAGATGATTTTGCAGCTCTTGCAAGAAGCGTACTCGAGGGCAAGGCAATCAAGGAAATCAAGGTCAAGGCAACAACCAGCCGCACTTTGCTACTCTCGATCGGTTCCTCGCTAATCAGCGAAGTCTTTCGGTTTACGTAGCCGAGGCCCACGAGGCGGCTGACGATTGGCTTGTGGACATCTGCAAGCATTTTGATTGTAGCAATGTCGGACACGAGGACTTTGTCAAGTTTGCATCGTTTCAACTCAAGGACCAAGCTCTTTGAGTGGTACCATCAATACAAAGATTCCAGAGGAGGTCGTGTCATTACAGGATGAGTTCGCGAGATTTGAGCTCACCACATTCGAAAAGTGTTGTTGAGAGCAAGCGTGAGGAGTTCCGCAATCTCAAGCAAGGCAACATGTTTGTCTATCAATACAATATCCAGTTCGAAACTTCGCTCGTTTTGCTAAGCAAGGCGTTCACGATGAAAAGAGTATGATCTATCAATTCGGAGGTGGTGCTTAGAGAAGATCTGCAATTAGCTCTTGTGCTTTTGAGCGAGAAAAGTATGATGAATTCTACAACATGGCCTTTGAAGCGAGAAGCTGCCCAGCTCAAATGTGAGGCTTCTAAGAAGAGAATCGGGGATGCAGTTCAGTCTTCTTCTTCCTCTCAAGTGGCAGCTAAGCGGCGAAGTTCTACCTTCCTCCTCCTCCGTTCCGTCGGCCTTATCGAGAGAAGAACTCAGGTGGCCGTGGATCTTCCCACCCACCCAACCCAGGCTATCGAGAACAAGTCTAATTCTCAAGCTCCAAGGTCAAGTGCTCCTTACCACCGTCCGCTTTCGAGGTGACTTGCAACAAAGTGTCGTGAGAAAGGTCACTATCACGAACAAGTGCTTCAACAGGCGCCTTCGCCTCCTCCTCTGTGAAATCTTCCAGCAATGCGGTGGTCAAGCATAATCCCAAGTCGCAAAGGTGAATATGATGAATGCAGCTCAAGCGGAGAATCTTACGATGTGATAATGGGTAATCTCTCGATTAATGATATTCTGCAAAAGTCTTATTTGATCTTGGTGCATCTATTTCTTTCATATCAAGACCTTTTGCATCCATGAACAATTTGCATATTGTCGATCTGCCTAAGCCGATAGCGGTTTCCTCTCGGGTTTGTTCATGAATACAAAATGATGGCTCGGATGTTTCTATCAAGATGGGCGATTATAGATTTCTCGCTAAACCAATTGTTCTTGGTGACTCGGATATTGATCTTATTCTCGGAATGGGTGGCTTTCTCAGCACAAAGCTCGGCTTGATTGTGCTGCGGAAATTCAATTGACTCACTCTTCTAATGATGTGATCATCTATGCGCTCGTGATGAAACCATTGGTTGTTTTCTCTCAATGAGAAGGGCGAATTGGATGCTATCTCTCGATTCGATCGTTTGTGAGTACCAAGATGTCTTTCGAGAAGAGCTTCGGGTATGCCTCCTCATCGGCCGATTGAATTAGTTATCGATCTTGAGCACAGGCTTGAACCCGTTTGCAAGCGTCCATACAAGCTTGGACTGATGAGCTGAAGGAATTGAAGAAGCAGCTTCGATGAACAAGGCGTCTGGGTTTGATCGGACCGAGTTCATCTCCTTGGGGTTGTGGTGTTCTTTTGTCCGGAAGAAGGATGGCGCGGACCGACTTTGCGTCGATTACCGTCCATTGAATAAGAAGACAATCAAGAACAAGTATCCACTTCCCAACATCAATGAGCTTTTGAGCAACTCAAAGGTGCTAAAGTGTTCTCCAAGCTTGACCTTCGTATGGGTTATCATCAGTTCGCATTCGTGAACAAGATATTCCCAAGACAGCATTGGAACAAGCTTTGGTTCTTATGAATATCTTGTCATGTCTTTCGGCCTTGTCAATGCTCCTCCAACATTCTCTCGGATGATGAACTTCATATTCAACCCCTACACCAATGAATTCGTCTTGGTCTATCTTGATGATATTTTGGTCTTCTCCAAGAATAAGAAGGATCATGCCAAACATTTGCGATTGGTGCTAGACAAGCTCAGAGAGTATCAATTCTATGCTAAGTTCTCCAAATGTGAATTTTGGCTTGATGAAGTGCTTTATCTTGGTCATATCATCTCCGCCAAGGGCATATTTGTTAATCCAGAAGGTGTCGCAATTGTGAATTGGGAACCTCCTCGGAATGTCAAGCAGCTCCATGATTTTCTTGGTCTTGCAAGCTATTGCGAAGATTCGTTGAGAATTTCTCCAAGATTGCAAAGCCTCTTTCCAACCTCCTCGAAGCATGTGAAGTATATACGGTCTCACGAGTGTGATGTTGCTTTCAATACCCTCAAAGAGAAACTCGTCACAGCTCTGTCTTGACTCCTCTGATGAATCCAAGCCATTGAAGTTTTACGTGATGCTTCTCTTCAAGGTCTCGGTCTGTGTTAATGCAAGAGAAGAGTTGTGGCTTATACCTCTCTTGATTGAAGCCCAGCGAAAAGAACTACCCCTCATGATCTTGAGTTGGCGGCGGTTGTCCATGCATTGATAACATGGAGACATCTCTTGTTGGGAAGGAAAGTGGACATTTTCACCGATCACAAGAGTCTCAAGTACATCTTCACTCAGCCCAACCTCAACCTCGAGGCAGACTCGATGGGTGAAATGATTCAAAGTACAACCCAAGTATTGAATATACTCAAGGCAAGGCCAATGTCATTGCAGATGCTTTGAGCGGGAAGGCTTCTTGCAGCAGTTTAATCCTCAAGCCCTTCAACGGATCTTTGTGAAGCTTTCCATAGCTGAATCTTCAAGTTGTTCCTCAAGGCTTTCTTGCCAACCTCATAGTCTCTCCTACTTTGGAAGATCAGATTCGTGAGGCTCAACTCCTGGATGCCATGGTGAAAAAGGTGAAGCGTGGTATCGACAAGGGCATTTCAAGTACAAGTGCTTCCACATTGATGACAAAGATACTCTTTTCTTTGAGGACGGATTGTGGTTCCTAAGGGTGATCTGAGAAAAGTCATTATGAGCGAGGCTCACAATTCGCTTCTATCCATTCATCACGGAAATGCGAAGATGTACCATGACCTCAAGCGGTCATATTGGTGGACTCGAATGAGCGCGAAATTGCTCAATTCGTGAATGAATGTGATGTCTGCGGAAGAGTGAAAGCGAACACCAAAGACCAGCTGGTCTCCTCCAACCTCTTGCTATTCAGAATGGAAGTTTGATCATATTGAAATGGACTTAGTGACTGGTTTCCAAAGTCAAGCGTGGAAATGATGCTATCTTCGTTGTCATTGACAAGCTTACTAAAGTGGCTCATTTTCTTCCTATCAAAGAATCCATCACAGCAGCTCGGTTGGCGAGCTATACACCTCGAGGATTGTCTCCTTGCGGCATTCCACAAGTGATCTCTTGAGACCGTGGCAGCATCTTTACCTCAAGTTTTGGGATTCTTTTGAAGGCCATGGGCACCAACATTCGTTTCACACAGCTTTCCATCCTCAAACAAGTGGCCAAGTTGGCGAGTTAATCAAATCCTTGAAGATATGCTCGGGCTTGTGTCATTTCCTTCGGTATGAAGTGGGAAGATTGTCTTCCATATGCGAGTTCTCCTACAACAACAGCTTCCAAGCGAGTTGGGCAAGGCCCATTCGAAATTCTCTATGGCGAGAAAGTGCGTACTCCTCTCAATTGGTGCAGGGCAGGTGAGCGCCAACTTCTTGGCAATGACTTGATCCCGAAGCGGAAGAAATGTGCAAAGTCATTCGTGAGAATCTCAAAGCAGCGCAATCGCGCGGAAAACTATTATGATGATAAGCACCGTGATGTGGCTTTTGAAATCGGAGACCATGTCTACCTCGCGTCTCTCAATGAAAGGCACTCGTAACCCGGTATCAAAGGAAGCTTGCCCCTAGATCGTGGGTCCTTTCAAGATCATTGGCAAAAGGCGATCTCCCTATCAACGAGATTCCATCCAACTTTGCAAGCGTGCGATGTGTTTCCGTGTCGCACGACCATAAGTGCTTCAAGACTCCTGAGCACTATCAACCCGAAGAAATTGACCTTCAAGAAGATCTCTCTTATCATGAGCACCCGTTGCTATTCTTGAAAAAGCGGCGCAAGACTACGCAACAAGTCAATCAAATTCCTGAAAGTGAAGTGGTCACACCATTCCGACCGAGAAGCCACACAGGGGCGCGAGGATCACCTCCGTTCGAATATCAGGAGTTCTTTCGGTCCTAGATCTGGGGCGAGATCCTCTTGTAGTGGTGGAGTGTTGTAACACCCGGAGTAACTTTCCATATTTGTAACTCCAACTCTTGCCATTTTCGGCATTGTGATATGATATTCCCTCCGTGGTTGGGTTTTCTTCATTTTGCATTTTGTCCATGTCATGCATTTTATATCATGTCATCATGTGCATCGCATTTGCATCGTGTTAGTCTCATGATTCGAGCATTTTTCCGTTGTCCGTTTTGCAATCCGGCACTCCTATCTCCCCGCGGCCCCTTTTACGTTTTCCATGGCGGGTACTAAACCTTCTCGGAATGGACGAGGTTTGTCAAGTGGCCTTGGTATACCACCGTAGACCACCGGTCAAGTTTGGTCATTTGGAGCTCGTTTGGTACTCAGCGGTTAACCGCACTCTCGCAAAGGCCTCTTTTAAGTTGCAGCCCAACACCCTTCAAAATAGTCCAATAACCCATCTAAGTCACTTCCATGCTCTCCGTCGTTCGATCACGATCGTGTGGTAGCTTCACCTCATTTGGACTCTCTAGCTCCCTCTATGCCTATTTAAACACCCCCCATCCAAATCCGGATCAACCCTAGTCTTCCCCTACCTCGCGCGGACGAAAATTCCGCGCTGCCCGGACGTATCCGCCCGCCAGCGCCGCCGCTGCCAGCGAACCAGAAGCGCGCCCGTGGCCTGCCGCCTCCCTCGCGCCGCCCTTGCCCCTGCGAAAGCCCGGCGCCCGCCCGGCCGTGTCGCCCGCCAGCGCCGCCTCCGCGAGACCCGGCGTCCGGCGCTCCTCGCCGCCGCCGCCCGGCTCCGCGCCCGGCGCCCCTCGCCGCCCTGCTCCGGCCACCGGCCCTCCCGCCCGCCGATGCGCCTCCTGCCTACGCCGCGCCGCGGCGCCGTGCAGCGCCATCTCCTCCCGCGCGCCGCGGCCTTCCCGGCCGGATCCGGCCGACCCCCCTCCTCCGGCCGCCGCCCCCCTCACCGGATCGGCGAATCCGCCGTCGCCCGACCGATCCCGGCCGTCCTCGGTTCGCGTGCGAGGGTTGACTTCTTTCTCCCCCTCAAATTTCGTCTAAGTTTTTCATCCGGAGATTATTTCGTGGCATTTTCAACGCATCGTAACTTTGCATCTGTAGCTCCATTTTGCGCGTGTAATATATCAAAATGTTCGTCTCGAAGAGTAGATCATTTCATCTCATTGCATCATTTTCATTTGAGCTCATCTTGATGCCCGAAATGCTGTTGGAAGAGGGCTATGTGATGTTAGTTTCTGTTTCTTAACAGAACTTGCACTTTTGTTATTTTTGCTATGATTGATGTGTGCACCCTATGAATTTGAGTCCTACATGTGTTTTGTAATATGCCATGCCATCTTTCCAGGGGTGTATGCCATGTATTTTTGTGATCTATGTGGTGACTAGCACAAGCATGCAAAGTAGGTGTCTGATGTTGCTGATTTCAGCACTGTTTAGCTATATTTTGATGCCATGTTAACTTGATGCTACCGAGAGATCCATGCATATTTTGAGATACTTCAGTAAGGATGTTTTGTTCTACATGTCTTGCTCTATCCATCCATGCCTTTGTTTGCAATTATGGAGTGCCATAGCTTGAGTCAATCGAGCTCTACTTTTGCTATCAAATGTTTCTGGCAGATTGTTTACATGTTATTCAATTTTGCCAAGGTTGTTGTGGTTGATCCATGTATGCTATGATATTGTTCTTGCCATGTATGTCTTCTATGCCATGTCTTCTTGATGTATGTATGCTTAGTTTATCATGAAAGGCTCTGTAGTGAGTGCATTGAGCTCTTAAACATGCCTACTTGTTATCTGTTTTGACATGCCATGTTGCTGAATCATTATGAAACTTGCGATATTGACATGGGTGTTACTATATTTTCTGATCCTTTTTGGCTTATGGTCAGTAAGGGACTTTTGTTCTATGCTTTGAGTAGATTCATGCCATGCCTTGTTTTGCTATTATAAGTTCCTGTAGCATGTAGTTTTGTTGCTCTGAACATTGCTACTGATGCTGTTTTGCCATGTCAGACTGATATTTTGTGCACTTTTGCCATGCTTGTTTGAACCTGTTATGATGTGATTTAGCGTAGCTCAGTGCTCATCTTTTGTCAAGCATCTTGAGTAGATCACTGCCATATACTTTGTTGGTACGTTTGGGTGCAGTAGCTTAATTTCTTGTTGCTTGCTAAGTGGCATCATCTTTGTTAATGGCAGATTTGTGCCATTCTTGTTTTGCTTGTCATTTGCAAACCGTGCATCCGATTCGGTGATCTTTATATCGATTTCAGCGAAATCATCTCATCTTTCAGTGGCATACTTGGTTTGCCAAGTTGATGCCTGGTTCATCATTTTCCTTCGGGGCGCATCGCATTGCATATCACATCTAGCATATCATGTCATGTTTTGCATCATGTTGCTTGTGCATTGCACCGTGATTTATTGTGGTTCCTTTGTTTGTGTTCTTGCTTTGGGTAGAGCGGAGGCGAGTGCGTGAGCGAGGAACCTGTTGAGAACGCTTACGAGGATCAAGCTTTCGACAACTCTGAGAACATTGCGAGCAAGATGACCATACCCTCGAAATCACTTCTATCTTTGCTATGCTAGTTGCTCGCTCTTTTGCTATGCCTATGCTGCGATGCCTACCACTTGCTATATCATGCCACCCATATTGCCATGTCAGCCCTAACCATCCTTTCCTAGCAAACCGTTGATTGGCTATGTTACCGCTTTGCTCAGCCCTCTTATAGCGTTGCTAGTTGCGGTGAAGTGAAGTTTGTTCCTTGTTGGAACATGGAGATGTTGTTCCTTGTTGGAACATGTTTACTTGTTGGGGATATCACAATATATATCTGCTATAATTAATGCATCTATATACTTGGTAAAGGGTGGAAGGCTCGGCCTTATGCAGTGTTTTGTTCCTCTTGCCACCTAGTTTCCGTCATACGGTGTTATGTTCCTTGATTTCGCGTTCCTTACGGTTGGGTGATTTATGGGACCCCCTTGACAGTTCGCTTTGAATAAGACTCCTCCGGCAAGGCCCAACTTTGGTTTTACCATTTGCCACCTAAGCCTTTTCCCCGGGTTTTCGCGAGCCGAGGTCATCTTATTTAAACCCCGGACGGTGCTCCTTGAGTCTTGGCCCAACTGAAGCGATGTCCGGCGCCCCCTGAGCAATCCGGGGTCTATACCAACCCGACGTCTTGCCCATCCGGTGTGCCACGAGCGAGATATGTGCAGCTCCTATCGGGATTTGTCGGCACATTCGGGTGGCTGCTGGTCTTGTTTTATTCTTTGTCGAAATGTCTTGTAGTCGGGATTCGAGATTGATCGGGTCTTCGGTAGAAGAATATCCTTCGTTGACCGTGAGAGCTTATAATGGGCTAAGTTGGGACACCCTGCGGGGTATTATCTTTGAAAGCCGTGCCCGCGGTTATGAGGCAGATGGGAATTTGTTAATGTCGGTTGTAGAAAACCGAAGTTGACCTCAAATAAAATACACATCAACGCGTGTGTAACCGTGATGGTCTCTTCTCGGTGGTCCGGGAAGTGAAACGATGTTGGAGTTATGTCGGCGTAAGTAGTTCAGGATCACTTCTTGATGGCTACTAGCTTCACGACCGTGCTTTGCTCCTCTTCTCGCTCTCTTTTGCGAATGTAGCCACCATATATGCTAGTAAACTTGCTGCAGCTCCACCTTACAACTCTGTCCTTCCTATAAGCTTAAATAGTCTTGATCTCGCGGGTGTGAGATTGCTGAGTCCCGTGACTCACAGATTCTACAAAACAGTTGCGGTTCGGCGATGCGGTCAGGTGGCATAGCCGAGCTCAAGTGGGAGTTCGACGAGGCGTGGTCGTTACTATGTGTCTTTTCACGATGATCGTAGTGGTGCCCAGTTGGGACGATCGGGGATCTGTGTAGCATTTGGGGTATCTTCTTTTATTTTGGTTCCGTAGTCGGACCTTGAGTGTACTCTGAATGATGGATGTTTATTTATGTCTTGTGTGAAGTGGCATTTGTAAGCCAACTATGTATCTCTTTCCTTATGTATTACATGGGTTGTGTGAAGATTACCTCACTTGCGACATTGCTTTCAATGCGGTTATGCCTCTAAGTCGTGCCTCGACACGTGGGAGATATAACGCGCATCGAGGCGTGACAAGTTCGTGTCGAGCCTTCCCGACTTAGGAGCCCCCTACTTGATTGTTCTTTGGCGTTGTTGAGTCTAGAATGGAAAATGTTTTGAGTCTTAGGATTATATATATCGGAGTAGGATTCTTTTACTCCCGGTCCCTTAAATAGCTCTGTGAGGTCTCTGGCGTGAAGTTTTGACTCTCCTCTCCTCAAATTTCACTAAAAAAATTTTAGGATCACGCGGGTATCTTGGGATCGTTCCGATGGTTTTGTGGCGATAACATTGTTCTTGGTGCCTCGACATTTAGGGGTTGTGGCGGTGTCCGGGGAGTTGAGCTCAGGTGTTGTCGTCACAATTTTATCGTTGCGATTCTGGAATACACGAGTTTTACCGACATCGAAATCTCTTTTGTGCGAGTTGTTGGTGAGATAACCCGATAACCCGATCTTTGGGCGAGCTCGGGAGTATTGCCATGACTTGTATAACGGATGTTTTTGAAGGTCGAGGTACCACGATTTCGAGATTTCTTGGTTATGTGTTGACGGATGGATACAGCTGGATCTAGGTATTGTTAGTTTGGGTGATATATTTTGTGTCCCCTGTATCCCCAACACCAGATTGCATAACCAGAAAGTTTCGGGAGTTTATATGTGGGATTCCAGTAGCTCTTAGCATTTCTTCCCACAGATATTTGGTTCGTGATTGGGTAATCCTTACCACTTATTTGTTCCACTCTTACCTTGTTAATTTTTCATACCTTTTTCTAAGTGGCTTCTCACCTTAATGGACGTGTGATGATTAGCTTTTGGAATTCATTCGTTCTTCATTGTTCGAATGTTTATTGTGAAGACTATATGTTGCAATTTCTATCCGTTGATTCAACTTGACTATTTGTCTATCAAGTGCTAACGGATGTCACCCTCTTCAGGATGGCTCCGCCAACGCGTCAGAATCCGGAACGGAATGAAGGGAATCAGTCGAACCCTCCACCTCCACCTCCGCCTCCGGAGGCTGGCAACTATCATGGCAGCCACCAATGCCAATGCTCGAGATGATTTTGCAGCTCTTGCAGAAGCGTACTCGAGGGCAAGGCAATCAAGGAAATCAAGATCAAGGCAACAACCAGCCGCACTTTGCTACTCTCGATCGGTTCCTCGCTAATCAGCGAAGTCTTTCGGTTTACGTGCCGAGGCCACAGAGGCGGCTGACGATTGGCTTGTGGACATCTGCAAGCATTTTGATTGTAGCAATGTCGGACACGAGGACTTTGTCAAGTTTGCATCGTTTCAACTCAAGGACCAAGCTGCTGGTGGTACCATCAATACAAAGATTCCATAGGAGGTCGTGTCATTACAGGATGAGTTCGCGAGATTTGAGCTCACCACATTCGAAAAGTGTTGTTGAGAGCAAGCGTGAGGAGTTCCGCAATCTCAAGCAAGGCAACATGTTTGTCTATCAATACAATATCCGAGTTCGAGCTTCGCTTTCGTTTTGCTAAGCAAGGCGTTCACGATGAAAAGAGTATGATCTATCAATTCGGAGGTGGTCTTAGAAGATCTGCAATTAGCTCTTGTGCTTTTGAGCGAGAAAAGTATGATGAATTCTACAACATGGCCTTTGAAGCAAGCTGCCCAGCTCAAATGTGAGGCTTCTAAGAAGAGAATCGGGGATGCAGTTCAGGTCTTCTTCTTCCTCTCAAGTGGCAGCTAAGCGGCGAAGTTCTACCTTCCTCCTCCTCCGTTCCGTCGGCCTTATTAGAGAAGAACTCAGGTGGCGTGGATCTTCCACCCACCCAACCCAGGCTATCAGAACAAGTCTAATTCTCAAGCTCCAAGGTCAAGTGCTCCTTACCACCGTCCGCTCTCGGTGACTTGCAACAAGTGTCGAGAAAGGTCACTATCACGAACAAGTGCTTCAACCAGGCGCCTTCCGCCTCCTCCTCTGTGAAATCTTCCGGCAATGCGGTGGTCAAGCATAATCCCAAGTCTGCAAAGGTGAATATGATGAATGCAGCTCAAGCGGAGAATCTTACGATGTGATAATGGGTAATCTCTCGATTAATGATATTCTGCAAAAGTCTTATTTGATACTAGTGCATCTATTTCTTTCATATCAAGACCTTTTGCATCCATGAACAATTTGCATCTTGTCGATCTGCCTAAGCCGATAGCGGTTTCCTCTCGGGTTTGTTCATGAATACAAAAATGATGGCTCGGACGTTTCTATCAAGATGGGAGATTATAGATTTCTCGCTAAACCAATTGTTCTTGGTGACTCGGATATTGATCTTATTCTCGGAATGGGTGGCTTTCTCGGCACAAAGCTCGGCTTGATTGTGCTGCCGAAATTCAATTGACTCACTCTTCTAATGATGTGATCATCTATGCGCTCGTGATGAAACCATTGGTTGTTTTCTCTCAATGAGAAGAGGCGAATTGGATGCTATCTCTCGATTCGATCGTTTGTGAGTACCAAGATGTCTTTCGGAAGAGCTTCGGGTATGCCTCCTCATCGGCGATTGAATTCGTTATCGATCTTGAGCACAGCCTTGAACCCGTTTGCAAGCGTCCATACAAGCTTGGACTGATGAGCTGAAGGAATTGAAGAAGCATTTCGATGAACAAAGCGTCTGGGTTTGATCGGACGAGTTCATCTCCTTGGGGTTGTGGTGTTCTTTTGTCGGAAGAAGGATGGCGCGGACCGACTTTGCGTCGATTACCGTCCATTGAATAAGAAGACAATCAAGAACAAGTATCCACTTCCCAACATCAATGAGCTTTTGAGCAACTCAAAGGTGCTAAAGTGTTCTCAAGCTTGACCTTCGTATGGGTTATCATCAGATTCGCATTCGTGAACAAGATATTCCCAAGACGACATTGGAACAAGCTTTGGTTCTTATGAATATCTTGTCATGTCTTTCGGCCTTGTCAATGCTCCTCCAACATTCTCTCGGATGATGAACTTCATATTCAACCCCTACACCAATGAATTCGTCTTGGTCTATCTTGATGATATTTTGGTCTTCTCCAAGAATAAGAAGGATCATGCCAAACATTTGCGATTGGTGCTAGACAAGCTCGAGAGTATCAATTCTATGCTAAGTTCTCCAAATGTGAATTTTGGCTTGATGAAGTGCTTTATCTTGGTCATATCATCTCCGCCAAGGGCATCGCTGTTAATCCAGAAGGTGTCGCAATTGTGAATTGGGAACCTCCTCGAATGTCAAGCAGCTCATGATTTTCTTGGTCTGCAAGCTATTGCGAAGATTCGTTGAGAATTTCTCCAAGATTGCAAAGCCTCTTTCCAACCTCCTCCGAAGCATGTGAAGTATATACGGTCTCACAGTGTGATGTTGCTTTCAATACCCTCAAGAGAAACTCGTCACAGCTCTGTCTTGACTCCTCTGATGAATCCAAGCCATTGAAGTTTTACGTGATGCTTCTCTTCAAGGTCTCGGTCTTGTGTTAATGCAAGAGAGAGAGTTGTGGCTTATACCTCTACTTGATTGAAGCCCAGAAAAGAACTACCCCCTCATGATCTTGAGTTGGCGGCGATTGTCCATGCATTGATAACATGGAGACATCTCTTGTTGGGAAGGAAAGTGGACATTTTCACCGATCACAAGAGTCTCAAGTACATCTTCACTCAGCCCAACCTCAACCTCGAGAGGACTTCGATGGGTGAAATGATTCAAGAGTACAACCCAAGTATTGAATATACTCGGGCAAGGCCAATGTCATTGCAGATGCTTTGAGCGGGAAGGCTTCTTTACCAGATTTAATCCTCAAGCCCTTCAACGGATCTTTGTGAAGCTTTCCATAAGCTGAATCTTCAAGTTGTTCCTCAAGGCTTTCTTGCCAACCTCATAGTCTCTCCTACTTTGGAAGATCAGATTCGTGAGGCTCAACTCACGGATACCATGGTGAAAAAGGTGAAGCGTGGTATCGACAAGGGCATTTCAAGTACAAGTGCTTCCACATTGATGACAAAGATACTCTTTTCTTTGAGGACGGATTGTGGTTCCTAAGGGTGATCTGAGAAAAGTCATTATGAGCAGAGGCTCACAATTAGCTTCTATCCATTCATCACGGAAATGCGAAGATGTACGGGACCTCAAGCAGTCATATTGGTGGACTCGAATGAAGCGAAATTGCTCAATTCGTGAATGAATGTGATGTCTGCGGAAGAGTGAAAGCAGAACACAAAGACCAGCTGGTCTCCTCCAACCTCTTGCTATTCGAGAATGGAAGTTTGATCATATTGAAATGGACTTCGTGACTGGTTTCCAAAGTCAAGCGTGGAAATGATGCTATCTTCGTTGTCATTGACAAGCTTACTAAAGTGGCTCATTTTCTTCCTATCAAAGAATCCATCACAGCAGCTCGGTTGGCGAGCTATACACCTCGAGGATTGTCTCCTTGCGGCATTCCACAAGTGATCTCTTGAGACCGTGGCAGCATCTTTACCTCCAAGTTTTGGGATTCTTTTGAGGAAGGCCATGGGCACCAACATTCGTTTCAGCACAGCTTTCCATCCTCAAACAAGTGGCCAAGTTGAGCGAGTTAATCAAATCCTTGAAGATATGCTCGGGGCTTGTGTCATTTCCTTCGGTATGAAGTGGGAAGATTGTCTTCCATATGCGAGTTCTCCTACAACAACAGCTTCCAAGCGAGTTGGGCAAGGCCCCATTCGAAATTCTCTATGGCGAGAAAGTGCGTACTCCTCTCAATTGATGCAGAGGCAGGTGAGCGCCAACTTCTTGGCAATGACTTGATCCGAAGCGGAAGAAATGTGCAAAGTCATTCGTGAGAATCTCAAAGCAGCATAATCGCGCGCGGAAAACTATTATGATGATAAGCACCGTGATGTGGCTTTTGAAATCGGAGACCATGTCTACCTCGCGTCTCTCAATGAAAGGCACTTCGTAAACCCGGTATCAAAGGAAGCTTGCCCCTAGATCGTGGGTCCTTTCAAGATCATTGGCAAAAGGCGATCTCCCCTATCAACGAGCTTCCATCCAACTTTGCAAGCGTGCGATGTGTTTCACGTGTCGCACCTTCATAAGTGCTTCAAGACTCTGAGCGCACTATCAACTTGAAGAAATTGACCTTCAAGAAGATCTCTCTTATCATGAGCACCCGTTGCTATTCTTGAAGAAACCGGCGCAAGACTGCAACAAGTCAATCAAATTCCTGAAAGTGAAGTGGTCACACCATTCCGACCGAGAAGCCACACAGGGGCGAGGATCACCTCCGTTCGAATATCCGGAGTTCTTTCAGTCCTAGATCTGGGGCGAGATCCTCTTGTAGTGGTGGAGTGTTGTAACACCCGGAGTAACTTTCCATATTTGTAACTCCAACTCTTGCCATTTTCGGCATTGTGATATGATATTCCCTCCGTGGTTGGGTTTTCTTCATTTTGCATTTTGTCCATGTCATGCATTTTATATCATGTCATCATGTGCATCGCATTTGCATACGTGTTAGTCTCATGATTCGAGCATTTTTCCGTTGTCCGTTTTGCAATCCGGCACTCCTATCTCCCCGGCGGCCCTTTTACGTTTTCCCATGGCGGGTACTAAACCTTCTCGGAATGGACGAGGTTTGTCAAGTGGCCTTGGTATACCACCCGTAGACCACCGGTCAAGTTTGGTCATTTGGAGCTCGTTTGGTACTCAGCGGTTAACGCACTCTCGCAAAGGCCTCTTTTAAGTTGCAGCCCAACACCTTCAAAATAGTCCAATAACCCATCTAAGTCACTTCCATGCTCTCCGTCGTTCGATCCACGATCGTTTGGTAGCTACACCTCATTTGGACTCTCCTAGCTCCCTCTATGCCTATTTAAACACCCCCATGCCAAATCCGGATCAACCCTAGTCTTCCCTACCTCGCGCTTGCGCGGACGAAAATTCGCGCTGCCGGACGATATCCGCCCGCCCAGCGCGCCGCTGCCAGCCCGAACCAGGAAGCGCGCCACGTCACCGCCGCCTCCCTCGCCGCCCGCGACCTGCGAAACCCACGGCCAGCCGCCCGGCCAGAGTCGCCGCCCGCGCCGCCTCCGCGAGGCCAGCGGCGTCCGGCGCCTCCGCCGCCGCCGCCCGCTCAGCGCCAGCGCCCTCGCCCGCCTGCTCCGGCCACCAGCCCTCCCCGCCCGGCAGTGCGCCTCTGCCCCCCTCGCCGCCGCCCGCCTGCAGTCGCCAGCGCCATCTCCTCCGCCGCCCGGCCTTCCCGGCGGATCCGGCCCCCCCTCCTCCGCCGCCGCCCGCCTGCGGATCGGCGAATCCGCCGTCGCCCGACCGATCCGGCCGTCCTCGGTTCGCGTCGAGGTTGACTTCTTTCTCCCCTCAAATTTCGTCTAAGTTTTCATCCGGAGATTATTTGTGGCATTTTCAGCGCGCCGTAACTTTGCATCTGTAGCTCCATTTTGCGCGTGTAATATATCAAAATGTTCGTCTCGAAGAGTAGATCATTTCATCTCATTGCATCATTTTCATTTGAGCTCATCTTGATGCCCGAAATGCTGTTGGAAGAGGGCTATGTGATGTTAGTTTCTGTTTCTTAACAGAACTTGCACTTTGTTATTTTGCTATGATTGATGTGTGCACCCTATGAATTTGAGTCCTACATGTGTTTTGTAATATGCCATGCCATCTTTCCAGGGGTGTATGCCATGTATTTTTGTGATCTATGTGGTGACTAGCACAAGCATGCAAAGTAGGTGTCTGATGTTGCTGATTTCAGCCTGTTTAGCTGATATTTTGATGCCATGTTAACTTGATGCTACCGAGAGATCTATGCATATTTTGAGATACTTCAGTAAGGATGTTTTGTTCTACATGTCTTGCTCTATCCATCCATGCCTTTGTTTGCAATTATGGAGGCCATAGCTTGAGTCAATCGAGCTCTACTTTTGCTATCAAATGTTTCTGGCAGATTGTTTACATGTTATTCAATTTTGCCAAGGTTGTTGTGGTTGATCCATGTATGCTATGATATTGTTCTTGCCATGTATGTCTTCTATGCCATGTCTTCTTGATGTATGTATGCTTAGTTTATCATGAAAGGCTCTGTAGTGAGTGCATTGAGCTCTTAAACATGCCTACTTGTTATCTGTTTTGACATGCCATGTTGCTGAATCATTACGAAACTTGCGATATTGACATGGGTGTTACTATATTTTCTGATCCTTTTTGGCTTATGGTCAGTAAGGGACTTTTGTTCTATGCTTTGAGTAGATTCATTCCATGCCATGTTTTGCTATTATAAGTTCCTGTAGCATGTAGTTTTGTTGCTCTGAACATTGCTACTGATGCTGTTTTGCCATGTCGACTGATATTTTGTGCACTTTTGCCATGCTTGTTTGAACCTGTTATGATGTGATTTAGCTTGTAGCTCAGTGCTCATCTTTTGTCAAGCATCTTGAGTAGATCACTGCCATAAACTTTGTTGGTACGTTTGGGTGCAGTAGCTTAATTTCTTGTTGCTTGCTAAGTGGCATCATCTTTG
>JAHIAM010020144.1:0-12811 GCA_021605205.1 Aegilops longissima
AGATTGAAGCTATTGAGTTGGCCAGCCCAAAGCGGTCACCCAAGTGAGGTTTTCTTGGCCTCGCTGGATTCTATAGGCGTTTAGTGAGAGATTTCAGCACCATTGCTGCACCTTGGCGAGCTTAGAAAGGATGTGCCTTTTGTTTGGGGTACCACACGGGAAGGCGCCTTCCGGTATTGAAAGATAAGTTGACACATGCTCCTTTACTCCAACTTCCTGATTTTAATAAGACTTTTGAGCTTGAATGTGATGCTAGTGGAATTGGATTAGGAGGTGCGTTATTACAAGATCACCTTTGCATACTTTTGAAAAATTGAGTGGGCCTAGTCTGAATTATTCTACTTATGATAAAGAATTATATGCTCTTGTTGGACTTTAGAAACATGGCAACATTATTTATAAAGAATTTGTTATACATTCCGATCATGAATCTTTGAAACATATTAAAGTCAAGCTAAACTGAATCGTAACATGCTAAATGGGTTGAATTCATTGAGACTTTCCCTTATGTCATTAAACACAAGAAGGGTAAAGAAAATGTTATTCGATGCATTGTCTAAATAAGCTATACTATGCTTTCACAACTTGACTTCAAAATATTTGGTTTGGAGACCATCAAAGATCAATATGTGCATGATGCTGATTTTAAAGATGTATTGCAGAATTGTAAAAGGAAGAAATGGAACAAGTTCCGTTAATGATGGATTTGTGTTCCGTGCTAACAAGCTATGCATTCACTAGCTCCGTTCGTCTTTTGTTGTTGCGGGAGGCATGGAGGAGGACTAATGGGACACTTTGGCGTGAAGAAGGCGGAGGGTCTTCACATTTCTTTTGGCCAAAGATGAGGCGGGATGTTGGCGTTTTATTGCCGTGCACTACATGTCAAAAAGCTAAGTCACGACTCAATCCTCATGGTTTATATATGCCTTTTGCTTACCTAGTGTTCCTTGGGAGGATATATCTATGGACTTTGTTTTAGGTTTACCTAGAACAAAGAAGGGAGGATAACATATTTGTTGTCATGGATAGATTCTGAAAATGGCACATTTTATACCATGTCATAAAAGCGATGATCTGTTTAATTTTGCTGATTTGTTCTTCGTGAAATTATTAAAGCGCATGGTGTGCCAAATACTATTGTTTCAGATCGTGATACTAAATTTCTTATCCACTTTTGGAGATGTTTATGGGCTAAGTTGGGGACTAAACTGCTTTTTAGTACTACTTGTCACCCCCAAGCGATGGACAAATGAAGTAGTCAATAGAACATTGTCTACTATGCTTAGGGCTGTTTGAAGAATAATAAGAAAATGTGGGAGGAATGCTTGCCTCATATTGAATTTGCTTATAATCGTTCATTGCATTCTACTACTAAGATGTGCCCTTTTGAAGTTGTGTATGGTTTCCTACCTCGTGCACCTATTGATTTGTTGCCTCTTCCATCTTGGAGAAGGTTAATTTTGATGCTAAAAGCGTGCTAAATTGATTTTAAAATGCATGGTTAACTAAGGAAAACATTGGTGAATGCTAAATATAAACTTCTTTGGGATAAGGGTAGAAAACATGTTGTGTTTGCTGGAGATCTTGTTTGGTTACATTTGCGTGAGGATAGATTTCTGATTTGGCAAATAAAAGCTAATGCCTGTTGATGGTCCCTTTAAGGTGTTGGAGAAAATAAATGATAATGCATATAAACTTGAGCCTGCAGATTTTGGGTTAGTCCCTTTTAACATTGCAGATTTGAAGCCTTATTTGGGTGAGGAAGATGAACTTCCGTCAGGGCGACTTCATTTCAAGAAGGGAGGATGGTGAGGACATCAATACCATTGTTACACCACAGTTGCTATACATCTTGGACCAATTACTAGAGCTCGTGCCCAACTAAATTACAGTACTTTTGTTTCTTGGTAATGATTCTAATTTCATGAGAATATGATCTTTGCCTAAATTGGATACATTTGTTTTGCTTACAAATGAAGGGCCTAGCTTGGAAGGATGAACATTGGAGCAAGAACAAGCATGGAGATGATGGCATGCATAAGAGGAACAAACGGAATTACAAGTGATGATTTCGGGCTTTGAAGCCACCATAGCAGTGCATGAAGCCTTGGACGAAAATATACAAGATGCCACTTCATAAATTTCGTCTAGAGGCTATTCTAGGTCTTCGTCACCTTATTATTAGGCAGGCCATGTAATTTCGAAATACATAAGTATAGGCTATTTTTAGAGTCCGTATGTGTGGGAAACAAGAGATAGGGTTGTTTTGGACCCCTCCACCAAGGGCCTAAATCCCCCCTCTTCCTCATATACAGCCCTTAGGGACCGTTTAGACTTTGGGTTTGTTTAGATTAAAGTTAGCCATAGCTGCAACCGGCGTGCCGTTTGTGTTCAAGAGGACCAAGGTGTCCAGAACCTCACCTTCATTAATAAAGCTTTCCTCTTATATTCTCAATATCCAGTTGCAATCTTAGTTTCTTGCTTGTTCTTCGTTTGCTTGCGAAACAGGCCCTCATGGTCGGGTTGATCGTGCTCGGTGGTCAATAACCCTCGGAAGTTGGTCTAGCGATTGCTAAGTAGCGCGTTCTTCGTTAGTAGTCGGATCGTCAGGTCGACTCCCAGACGATAGCCACCATCTCATGAAACATGGGACACCTTTGCCTCTATCAACATGAAAGGATCTTGAATGATATAATTTTCAAATTATATAAAATCTTATCAATAAGGCATCCTCGAAGAATACATTAGGCCCTACTCCCTCCATCTAGGTGTATAAGTCACCTTCGAAAACAAATAATCCCAAAATACTTAGGCGCGGTGCATTAACTCCCACCTTGTTTCTTGTTTCTTGACATATCCACCAATAAGAGATGTAGGCCGTGCATGTTTTCAATGAGTTAGACTACCAAACCACGACATGCAATGGTTAGTTCCTGTATGCAATGCTATTAGTTACCAAATAAATATTAATTTCTCTCGTTTTCCCTCTTCCTTGGTCACGGTGCACAATCTAAGTTGACTTATTCACTGAGCGGAGGTATATAAAATCTTACCAATAGTCAAAACCAAGTGTTACTAGTAGAATGCCGTGCGTTCTCGAGGCTACTATCATATATTGTTTCTTATTATATCATGGGAAAAGTGCATAAATAAAATCAAGCAAAAGAAAAGAGTTCTGCTTGAATTATCAATACAAAAAGCATGTATAACTCTTCGATTTAATTAGTGCTGAATAAGTAGTTCCCTTTTATTTTTATTAGGGGTTCACTATAGAAATTTTATTTTTTTTGGAATCTTTACACACTATTAGTGAGAATAATCCACACATTATCGGAATATGAAGTTTATGACATAGTGAACCAACATCATTACGACTTACAACATGTGCGGCGGATGCACTAAAATTTGTTAAATTATTGTACAAAAATAATTAGTCAATTTTGTCGAAGTTGTAAATACATGGTGATGTTAAGTTTAGGAGTTTCTTGTGCCTTTGTTGTGATCTTTTTCCAACCAACATTAACTGACATCGAAGAACATTGTTTTGATGGATAAAGAGGATGGAACAATCAGATGTAGAAAGCATATAATATTTAGTGTGTTATCCATTATTTCACTCTGAATCCATGTGAAGGAGAGTGCATAAGGTATTTAAAGTTAATAGAGGCTAGCATGGGTTGATCATCGAGAGATGGCTCACATGAATGGCCCAACAAGTGCTTACGATGCTCCTATCTCGTAAATTTTGAAGTGGGTGAAAGAGCATGCATGCAAGGATATCAAAGGGCTTCATAGAAAGGTATTGTGCTCTTCTTATTCAAAGCCTCCATCTCTTCATTCGACATACACACCTTCCATGAAACCTAGGTAGAACTGAATGAAATAAGTATGAACAAAGAATAACGGTGAAGATGAACCAAAGAAGAAAGTAATTTGGAAACAAGCACTCACCCCATGCATCCATATTGTGGAGGATCTGGTGATGAGGTGGAGGATGACCTCGAGTTGTTGAAGATGGAGCCATCGCCTCCGCTTGGGCGCAAAAGCAAGTAGTTCACCGGTTGTCGTTGTGCTCCCGGCGAGCTGCCGAACCGGTGTCCGGCGAGAGCGACACCACGTTGCATAGCGGCATCGCCACCGGAGGTGGAGTAGCGGATGTGGCCCTTGGTGGCCGCCATAGGGGCTATTGGCGTGTGCGGATCCCTTAACACGTCGTTGGAGCCCACCCGTGATGGATTTGAGCTTGTCAGAATCAACTCAACTAAAAACTTTATTCAGCTTTATACAAGATCATATATGTCAAATGCAAAAGAAATTGAATAAAAGATATATACGGTATATTTTAGTTTTCAGTCAAAACACATTGAATTGCTCATAAAATATTCCTCTGCATCTACTTTCTTATACATTGCTCGTGCATGGTCAAAACCCTAATGCTTGCTATAATGTATGTATTCCTTTGGAAAAAAAACTATTTTGAATCTCTTCCATGTTGAGTCAAAATTAAAACCATCATTATTATCAATTGAAGTTCCTTTGCATATGCATGAAGACAATAGTCATGTGATCGGGCTAACCGGTGTAGGCGATCTTTCACATTTGGGTGGGATCCTCGAAGACACGAAGAACAGGGGAAGAGCGGGGAGAAATCACAATGGAAACACTCAAGAACAAGTCCAATCACACATCCTCTAGACAATCAAACACACAAGATCCACAAGGTACATGAACAACAAAGGGAAAGATACAAGGTAGCGTTCATCTCAAATCCAAGAGGAGATGAGGTCTTGGCGATATCCTAGGCGGATCTTCCACGAGGGGTCGATGATATCCAGGGGATCTTCTCCTAGATGGAGTCTTGGCCTCCAATGGAGTAGGTCTCTCTCTCTCTCTCTCAAGAGTAGAGATAGGTAGAACAAAGCTCACATACAAATGAGCTATCCTATTTGCTAACCCTAATGCAGACTAAGGGACAAGTATATATAGTCCAAGGGGTAAGTTGGGGATCTTTGTAACACCGGATGATTAAGGCAGTAATCACCCGATTCTTGTGACAAACCTCACGTTGATTCGAACCCGTTTTAAAACAAAAAGCAAAGCAAAAGCAAGCGATAAAAGTTTCAAAACAAAAACTAAAAATGTTAGGGGTTGTCTAAAATAGCAAACCTAATTATGGTGGGGGCCTAAATTTTGTAAAATGTTTTGACAATTTAAATAAGCTAAAAACAGAAAAGAAAATAAGAAAGAAAAAAGAAAACAAAGAGAGGAACCCCACTGGTCTGGGCCAGCCCTCCCTGGACAAGCCCCCCCACGGCCCCTCACCTGCAGCCCCTCCAGGCTGGCCCATCCGACCATAATCCCCCGCGAAACCCTAGCCGCCCCGCCCCCCCCCGCCCTCCCGATCCTTTCCTCTCCTCGCCCGATCGGATCGGAGATCCCCGCACCCTCGCCATGGCCCGCCGCCCCCAACCGGTCACCTCCCTCCTCTCCCTTGGGACCCCTCCTCCTCCTCCTCGCCGTGAGGCCTCCAGGGCCCCACCTTCCCGCCTCGGGCCGCCTCCCGGCCGCAACCACAACCCCCTCCTCGCGGTCGCCGTCACGCTCCCCAAGCCCGCTCCCCTAGACCACTTGCCGTTGTGGGCCTCCCCCGTGGTTCGCCTCTCCCTCTCCCGAGCAGCGCCTCGCCAGCTCCGTCTCGGCCCGACCCTGCCGCCGCCTTGGCCTTTCCCCCCTCTCTTCCCCGTCGGCAGCCCTCCGGCCCGGGCGCCCCGTGCGCCCTCGTCCTTGAACCCCCAGACCCCTTGGCGTTCTCCCCACCCAGGCGACCTGCGGGTGCCGGCGCCTCCCACCACCTCTCCCCTGGCCCCGACCCCACCGCGGCCCCCTGGCTCCCACCTCCCGAGCCTCAGGCCACCGGGTGCCTCGCCGGCCCGCTTGGCAGCCACCCCTGGTGGCTGCGGCCCCTCCGGCCGCGTCGTGGCCTCGGCCTCCCGTCTGGCCAAGCAGGCGCTCACTGCGCCCGCCCGTTCGGCCTAGACACAGGCCTGCCCACTGCCCGCATGCCGTTGCCCCAGGCCTATGACATGGGGTCCACCCCCAAGAATGGTTTTAGAATAAGAGAAAATGAAAATTAAATAAACTAATTAACTAATTAATTAATTAATTAATTAATTAATTAATAATTAATTAATCTAATTAATTTTGATTAATTAACCTAATCATTAATTAACGTAATTACCTAATGTTAATTAACTTTGATTAGGTTAATTAATAAGAAGAATGACATGGGACCCACATCGGGTTGACTCGTCAACCCTGTTATTCTTGCGTCGACATGAACATCTTGGCGTCATAAATCATTTTAATTAATTAAATAATTAATTAAATTCGAAATTATTAAAATCTTTTAAAATTCATATCTTTTAATCCGTAACTTCGGTTAAAATATTTTCAACATGAAAGTTGCTCGAGCGCGAGGCGAATCCGGATCATGATCCGTTAATCACCACACACCCTAACCTTCAGACCTGCAACTTTTCCCCTCGGCTCCTCGCGAAAACCCAAAACAAGGGATTACTTTCCGGATGTTTCCCCCTTAACGTACCCCCTCATACCACGTTAGGACACGCCTAGCATCGCTTCTTGGCATGTCATGCATCGATATGCATCTGTTTACTTGGTATTCATTGTTTCTTCCCCTCTTCTCTCCGGTGAACTCGAGACCGGGCCTTTGTAGGCGGCGGTTCGACTACGGTGTTGGCGACCCTCTCTCTTGCGAGCAACCGGCAAGCCCCCTTGATCACCGGAATATAGCCTACTCTTATCTACCTGCTTGCATTAGAGTAGTATAGCATATTCTTGTTTTGAGATACTCCTATCTTTTGCTGCATAGCTTTGTCCTTGTAACCATTGTTACCTTACGCAATCCTATATGCTTAGTATAGGATGCTAGTACTTTCATCTGTGGCCCTACTTTCTTGTCCGTCGCGTGCTATACTATCGGGCGTGATCACTCGGGAGTTGATCACGGGTATATACTATACTTATACATGATACATGTGAGACTAAAGTCGATTGGTAATGGAGCACCAGAGTGGATCTTTGGGCGGGCGGCAGGCGAGTTGAGACCGCCTAGGAGAGAGGTGGGCCAGCCTGTTGGGTTGCGGTTACTTAACTGCAACAACGAGGTCTTGGTATTTGATCGGGTTGGCTCTGAGCTTATCGCACTAACCATCTCTGGGAGTAGTTATGGGTATCCGCGTCGTGGTATCGGCCGAATACTTGAGCGTCGGCGGAGGCCCTTGCGGATTGTGGAAACGCTTTTTGGCTGAATCCTTCCGGCAGCGTCATAGCGTCTGGTGTGCTTTCGGGCGATGGGCCGGACCCCTGGCAGGTTTAACCGGCGTGTTGGCCCTCTGTTGTGCCTAGGTGGGGCTGCGGCGTGTTGATCTTCTGCGGCGGGCATGACCGGAAAGTGTGTCCGGCCAAATGGGATCAAGCGTCTTTGGGTAAGATGGTGCACCCTGCGGTGATTAATCTATTGAATAGCCGTGATCTTGATCGGGCGACTTGGGTTGTACCTTGAGCTTATGACAACTAGAACCGGATACTTGATAAAACACACCCTTCCAAGTGCGGATACAACGGTGGTCGCTCTCGCTCGGGATATGGCGGGATTGCGGGTAGGATTATTGCTATATGATGTTACTTGGAGGACTTCCGTTGTCCTCTTACATGCATTTGCAAGCCGGTGCCCGAGCGTAGTCTTCGTTAAGACTAGCTATCCCCTCTTATTACGGCATTCTGGATTCGGTCCTTGATATGGCCTTTAACATATATCCTGCATATGTGTGTAGCTCCTTGCTTCAGTACTTTGGATGAGTACTCACGGTTGCCTTTTCCCCTTTTCCCCTATCTCTACTCGATTGCTGCAACCATACGATGGAGCCGGGGCAGGCGCCGCCGCCTATGGCGACTACTATTGGGCGCCTACTACTACGTGCAGCGCGGCGGCGACCGGGAGTGACCTAGGAGGATCCCGGGCGAGGCTGCTCCTCTTCGATCTGTACCCGGTTTGTGCTAGCCATCTTATGGCACCTTGTTTAACTTATATCGTACTCAGATATTGTTGCTTCCTGACTTCGTCTATGATCGAGCACTTGTATTGAGCCCTCGGGCCCCCTTGTATTATGATGCTTGTATGACTTATTTTATTTGTAGAGTTGTGTTGTGATATCTTCCGTGAGTCCTTGATCTTGATCGTACACATTTGCGTGCATGATTAGTGTCGATTGAATCGAGCGTCTAAGTTATGTCGAGCCATTGCTGGAATCCCCTTCCCACTCCTTGGCGAAAGTCGAGTCTAGACATTGCAAAACTTTTACTAACTTGGTGTTGCCACGCCCTGCCATCGAATTGGTATTAGGATCTTTTACTCCTCGACCTTTACTCGGGACTCGAACTCTCTTCTACTCGGGTTAAGCGATTTTACTAACTATCACTAGGATCCGTGACCGCATTCACCCCAAAGTTGGATATAGCCTTAGTTGTTCTTGGAATTGTATTTGAGCAATTTCCCTTGTCATTGACTCCTTTGAAGCGTCTTTGTTTCGGATGGAACCCACGAGGCGGGTTGCGCCACCGGCGGCCATTGGTGCCTCGGGATCACTGCGGTGCTAGCGAGATGATGACCTATCGGGTTATCGGCACCCGAGTACACCGTCTATGAAGTACGGGACTATAACCGGAAGCGATGCCGGCGCCATCGTCCACCTCTACTCTAGTCGAGTCCACTCTTGTCTTCACGCACATGGTGTTGGAGTGACTATCGATATGGCAGTCCATGATGCTGCTTATGCTGCTCGACCGTCTTCGTGCGAGTTCGAGTTGGACACCTCCCCGGGCACATTGCTATCGCGTCGATGTTGGTGAGGAGGTTACTACCTGCTGCCTACTCCCTTGTCACGGAGCCCTTCCACCATCGAACTTTGTTACGCATCGTCAGGCTGGATCGAAACGAGCTCTTCGCCACGAGTTGTACATCACCCGTCGGCACCTTTACCGTGCTCGGCGTGATGCACCTTTGTCCGTCCGGAGAGCTGCGCGTTCTGCGATCTACCCGCCGGACCGTGATGCCCCGGGGTGTCGGTTGGCGGGGCGTGGGAGGCTACTCTCCGCGCAGCCTTTTACGCCCACGGGCGTCGGTTCAGCACTAGGTATCCGCGGCCCCAGTCAGCGTGGAGGACTATCCTTGCCGCTTTTCGACTTTAGGCTCGCTACCTCCGCGATCCGCATGGGACTGATGTGAACTTGCTTGTTAGTGTTTGATGTATTACTGCGGAACTGCGTGCCGCCTATGATGTAGTAGTCTATGTCTTGGACTCTATGTATCGAACTCTATGCATGATTCCTTTTGTAAGATATCCAACTACTATGTGTTCCCATCATCTGCTTTCATTATGCATGTTTCATCATGAATGATTCATGTCTTTGCTTAATTTCTCAAATGTTGAACTACCCTTGTTATATAATAGCGGGATGGTTAGGCCCAGGTCGTGGTCGTGGTGCCAACTTCCCACCACCGCTTTGAGTACATGGCTGGTATGATCCAACAGCTCGAGATGAATCGCAGTTCATGGAGAACATGATGGCTCAGTTCCCTCGCCCCAATATGAACCCGCACCCAAGCGGAACAACTCTGCGAGGATTTCATCGCTTTGAACCCGGGTGTCCGCAGCTCAACCCAGCCCTGGATCTTGATGGGGCTCCGTGACATCACCTATGAGATGGAGTCTGCTGATGTAGCCCCCCGCTATGTCACTTTTGCTTCCTTCTTCTGAAGGGACCCGCAGCTCAATGGTGGGACAGCCACGGCGTACTCTGCCGTTGGAACACTCATCACTGGCGGACTTCGGGCTGCCTTGTGCCGCTTCATCCCTCAAGGGTCATGGACGGAAGAAGCGTGAGTTCATAACCTCACCCAAGCAACAAGACTGTTGAAGCCTATCGTGGAGTTCTGGACTTGTCTCGCTATCTTTGAAAGGACATTGCAAGCGATGCCCGACGGGAGAAGTTCGTGGCGGTCTTCAGGCGACATCAAGCTCGCACTTCTAGTGCCGACTTTCTGATTTGCCACCTTTGAACAAAGCTATCAATGTCGGCTGTGCGGGAATACGGAGCTCTAACGGCATACCGTGACAGGGCTCATCTTGAGCCCGTCCTCCGGAAGCGCAAGATATGGATTCCCAACGGCATGTACCGCGAATGCTCACCTTCAAGGCGAACTATGCTACACCTCGTCGCCTACAACTAAGCGGAAGCTTCAGCTCCACCACCCCAACTCCTGTTCCCACCCCCAATAATGGTTTGTGCTTGGTCCGGACAACGAGGACCGTGCTAGAAATGCAACGAACCAGAATCAAGCGGCCCTTCCGGGGTGGCCGTGGAAACACCGACGCAAAACAACGGCAAGTCTTATGGGCAAGCTCGGGCCAACCACGTTGATCGAGCGAAGCTCAAGACCAGCACCTCTTGTGATGGGTACACTCCTCGTAAATTCATACACGCATCTGTTTTATTGATTCAGGAGCATCGCATTCATTCATGTCGAAGACTTTGCATACAACACGGCGTTAAGTGTGAAGAGATGAACTCTTGGTATGGTAAAAACCCCATTGGGACAATGTCAAACCTCCATGGTTGGCGTCGGCGTCCCGTGGAAATCAAGGGCTGGAATTCTATGCCTCCCCATTATCTGAAGGCGTCTAACATCGACCTCATTTTGGGGATGGATTGGTTGAAAGCGCATCTGGCGTCAATCGTTTGCGCCACTAAGACCGTCCATCTGCTACACCCTTCGATGAAATATAGCTACAATGCTAAATGCGGTTCAAGATGCGAGGCAAGGCTCTATGCATTGAATGCATTGAGCGCGCACCCTCGAGAATTGAAAACATTCCTGTTGTTTGCGATTTCCAAGGCGTCTTTCTGAAGAACTTCGAGGATTCCCCACTAGAGCTGTCGAGTTCGTCATCGACTTGAAACGAGGCACCACTCCTATAGCGCGACCCTACAAGATGCCGCCGCATGAACTCCTTGAACTAAAGGAGAAATCAACAAATCTCTTCAAGCGGCTTCATTAGCCCAAGTTGTTCTCCTTGGGAGCACCTTCTCTCTTTGTCAGAAGAAGGATGGGACAAACCGATTGGTCCAAGACTACCGTCCTATAAATCAAGCTACCATTGAATAAGTATCCTCTTCCTCGGATCAATGATCTTTATGATCAATTGGCTGGTTCGTCGGTGTTCTCGAAACTTCGACTTGAGGTTGGGTTACCATCAGATCCGTGTTACGTGAGGAGGATATCCCCAAGACCGCATTGTGACTCGTTATGGTTCATACGAGTACACCGTCATGTCTTCGGTTTAACCAATGCTCCAGCTACCTTCTCCGCGATGAACTATATATTCATGGATTACCTCGACAAGTTAAATCGTGGTTTATCTGGATGATATCTGATCTTTTCAAGAATGAAGAAGAACATCTTGAACATCTTAGTCTTGTCTTTGGAAAACTACGAGAGCATCAACTATATGCCAAGTTCTCCAAGTGTGAATTACGGCTTCCGAAGTAACCTATCTTGGGCATGTCATTTCAAAGATGGTATTGCCGTCAACCTGAGCGAGTTGAGCTATTCTCGATTGGACTCCTCCGAAGAGCGTTAAGCAAGTCGAAGTTTTCTCGGTCTCACGCTATTGCCGTCGATTAATGAGAACTTCTCCAAGATTGCAGGCCTCGACTAACTTTTGTTGCATAAGGCGTCAAATTCCAATGGGCGAGATAAGTGTCGGGAAAGTTTCCGGGCACTCAAAGACAAGTTGACTTCTGCCCGATGCTAGCTCCTCCGGATACTAAGAAGGACTTCGTCATTTCTGCGGCCTTCCGTCAAGATTAGGCGGTGTCCTAATGCAAGGCGCAAAGTAGTTGCTTATGCCTCTCGTCGATTCGCCCTCACGAGAGAACTACCAGTTCATGACCTCGAACTTGCTGCCGTCATACATGCCTTTGAAGCGATGGCGACATTACCTTCTCGTGTCGTTGCGAGATCTTCACCGACCACCAAAGTCTGAAGTATCTGTTTACCAGCAGACCTGAACCTCCGTCGGAGAGATGGATGGAGCGATTCGAACTTTGATTTGGGTATTTCCTATCGCCGAGCAAGGCTAATGTAATGGCTGATGCCTTGAGCATAAATCTTCTGCAACCACCTTGAGTTCACAAAGTTCAGCCCTCACTTGTTGAAGGATTGAAGCTGAACCTCCATATTGTTCCTCAAGTTGCTCGCTCCCCTCCTCGGAGTTCAAAGATGAATCTCCGTGTTGTTCCCCAGGGTTCTCTCTATACCACAGCTGTTCAACTCGATCTCGTGGGCACCATAAAGACAATGCAGGATTTGACTCGAAGTCTACAAGATTAAACAAGACATCAAGAAGAAATCCCTCATCCTTCACTATTCTTGATGATGGCGCCTTGTACTTCAAAGGCCGCCTAGTGGTGCCGTGTAAGAAGGAAAACCTGAATATCACTCGAAGGTTATGAAAAAGCTCATGATCGCCTCTATGTATCCATCACAGTACAAAGATGTATCAAGACATTAAATCGGAGATTACGGTGGTCTAATATAAAGCAAGACATTGCCGTTATGTTCTTTGAGTGTGGCGTTTGTCGTATCAAAGCGGAACATCAAAGGCCTCTGGAACTCTGCAGCCTATCTCTATTCTGAATGGAAATGGGACCATGTTGAAATGGACTT